>JBBPBX010047176.1:0-18647 GCA_038048925.1 Garcialebias charrua | reverse complement strand
AGAGCTGTAAGAATTATCACTAGAAAACATTACTGTCATCCATCAAGTACATTATTTTATCAACTGAAGTTATTGAAGTTCCATGATTTGGTAGATTATAATATTTTATCAGTTATGTATAGGGCTCAGAATAACGCTTTACCTTTAAATATCCAAATGCATTTTGTTAAAAGACAAAGTTGTTATAATCTTAAGGGAACAGAGATGTTTGTAAAACCACAATTCAGAACTAGTTTGAAGGGACGTTCTACCTCAATCCAGGGAATTGATTATGTGGAATGGTTTGGAGAATGTAGTTAAAAATGCCAAGTCAATGTTTACATTTAAGAAAATGATCAAAACTGAATTGTTAAAAAGTATATATGTGAAGTAAAGTAATGTGTATTGTAATCGTTAGAAAATTAGAAAGAGTTATTCATTTTGTTCTGTTACTGAAGATTATTACGGTATTGTTTGAACTAATTGTTTGAAAAAAGGGGCAGATATAATAAGATTTTTTCTTCTTTCTGCTACCTTTCATTTTTATATTTGGTATTCTTATCATTTATGGGATTGTTTTGTATTGAATTTTAAAATGAATAAATTTTGTAAATAAAAACTTTTGAACATTATTCCTCCAAATCCCTCGATTTTGTGTTTTGAATTTTCAAACCTGCCACCATATTCTGCCTCCGGTCACCTGACCATCCCAGAAAAAACTTTTGTCTGAGTGTTGGTTGTTTGCAGCTGGGTGCTGCTGCCTCTGACAGATCCTGCTCAGCTGTGCTGCATCCTGAGCTGATTTCCAGCTGAGCATAAAGTCTGAGCTTCAGCAGTGTCTGTCCTGCCATGGTGACGTACCAGCCCTCTGTGTATGATTCCTGTTAGAAAGAGATGAGATTTTGACGCTGAACTTGCTGTCTGCAGACCCATTTGTGTCACTGCTGGTATCTGCTTTGTGGGTGTTGTCGTCCTGGCTTCCTGGGCGGACGTACCAACACCATCTTGGACCTCAGTCCATTGGAGCACCACTCGTTACACTCAATTTCTAGAAATCCCTCCTGCAGCCTACAGAGGACAGCTCAGCCTTTAATCCACCACCTGCCTGCTCTCCTGCACGCACCTGCTCTTAAACATCACCTCATCTGGATCTCTGGAGTTCTCTACTTCCTCCTCAGGGAAATAAGGAGACAAAAGGTTCAGTAAAAATGACTCTGGATTTAATCTGAAATATATCTACCACAGAAGATTTACCTCCCCCCCCCTCTCTTTCACAGACCAGACGTCACCCCTTCATTCAATTTTCTAAACCTTTTCACATATTTTCAGTTTGGATGTTTTGGGGATTTTCACTGAACCCTGTGAAGCCAACATCATTCATGTCGGAACAAGTGACTCAAGGCAACGCACAGGTTTCCTCAGAGACCAAGCACGTCCTCCCCACCCTCAGTGCCCATGGTTTAATAATTGCTCGACATGACAACATTCTGGTGAGCTTAAAAAGCCAACAACAAGCCAGCAACCAGCAACTGGAGCAACTAGCTAGCAAAATGATTTGTCTTGAACAGAAACTAACTGCTCTGCAGCCTCCTGCCCAAGCTGCGGTTGCTTTTCAACTCACTGCTTCGACATCAGAAAATCCAGCCGTTCCATCCAATACATTTCCAGTCAGCCCACCAGAGTACTTTGAGGGTGACTTTGATCTTTGTGGTGGCTTTCTGCTGCAATGTTCTTTAAATTTTAACCGAAACCCTCAGACATTCCCCTCAGATTGCATTAAAATAGCTTTCATTGCCAGCTTTCTGAAGGGAAAAGCACTTCGCTGGGCCGATGCTTACCTGTCCTCACACCCTATTGAACATCTTCCACTGGATTCATTCCTCTCTGATTTCTGTGGGGTCTTCGATCACCCCCTCAGTGAAGAAGATGCTGGTCGCAGGCTCCTAACTCTCCATCAAGGGCGCCGCCCTGTGGTCGACCATTCCATTGATTTCCGGATTCTTGCCTTAAGGACGAGATGGAATAACGTCGCTTTAAAGGCTTGTTTTGTCAATTCTCTGTCTGAAAAACTCAAAGACCAAATTGCTACCAGTGACGAACCAGAAACACTGAACGACCTGATAGATCTGGCCATTCGAATTGATTATCGTCTTCGGGATCGCAACCGAGAAAGAAACTCACTGCGGCTCACTCGCACTTCCACATCTTTCTCCAAGCCTGCAGTCCAGCCTTACTCGTCTCCATCTCCAAAGAATACCAAGGTAGGACCCCTTCGGGTCGTCAGGACTCGATTGTCCCAAAAGGAACGCCGGCGCCGGATTAACTTAAAGCTCTGCGTCTACTGTGGAGAACCTGACCACGTCATTGCTGTTTGTCCCAGGTGTTTGAACTCTAGATCTCACCGGTAACTCTGTAAGACATTTGTAGGACAAACTCCTGCTTCTTCAGCTCCTCATCTTCTCATGACTGTCTGTGATGTCATTCTAATTAATTCTGTCCTTACAGGCGCCGGTGGACTCGGGAACAGAGCAGAATTTAATCACTGCAGATTGGTGACCCAAATGAAGCAAACCTCTCCCCAGACCTCAACTTCTGCACTACATGGTAAGGAGTTGGCCACCATTACCCATCAGACCCCATCAATTTCATTGTTTCCAAAAATTGAGAACAAGATCAGTTCATCACCTCCATTCATTCATTCATTCATTCATAGTTCTGTGATTCTCATGGCTTCCCGCTCAACCCCCACCATGAATTGGACGCAACATTTTTGAATTGTAGCTTGTATTGTTTAAAGAACTGAGATCATGTCACTCCTCCAGATGAAATGGATTTTTGAGGTCCCCTCCATCAGGATTCACTCCAGGTGTGTGGTAAGGAAAAGGCCCTCCTCACACCCTCATGGGTTCTTATGATTGTGCCATTGAGCTTCACTCAGGGGCTCCTCTCCCATCTAGACAACTGTATCAACCCCTGGGCCCTGAACGTGAAACCATGAGGAGATGCATCAAACTCCCTGGCAGCAGGCATCGTCTGACAAGTTACCTCTGTGTTGGGTGTGTTTTACCTCTCTGGTGGGTGTGTTTTAGCTGTATTGAACAGCTCCCTCAGCCTGGATTTATTATTTCATTTTATCAATCTTAAGAAACCTTGAAACCTCCCTTGTCAGGAGTCGAACTTCTGGAGAACAGATTATGTGAAAGCTGGGGATTTTTTTTGTATATTTTTTTAAACTATATTGGTCAGACGTACCAATGCCATCTTGGACCTCACTCCATTGGAGCATCACTCATGAGACTCAATTTCTGGAGATCCCTCCTGCAGCCTACAGAGGTCAGCTCAGCCTTTAATTCCTCCACCTGCCTGCTCTTTAAGATCATCTCATCAGTACCTCTGGAGTTCTCTACTTCCTCCTCGAGACAAAAGATTCAGCAAAAAAGACCTACATATAATCTGGAGGGATACCTACAAGAGTCTCCTAGAAGATCCACTGTTTTTTCCTTCTGTTTACAGACCTCTGTTTCCTTTCCTCAATAAAACCATTTTCACATTCTGTTTCTGGTCATCATTGAACTCTGTGAAGCTAAAAGCATTCCATGATTGTCAAAATTGTCACGTGTTGTCGAATAAAAAAAATTGGTTTTGCCATGTTCTTAAATTTGGTGTACTTGTAGCTGCGAGCAACCCCTAACACAGTAGGGGAGACTGGGGTAAGTTGAGCCAAAGGGTAAGTTGAGCCACCCCTTGTTAATAAACGGTAAACAAAATTGATCATGTGACCAAATATTTAGGAGGAGGGTGTCATTTCATGGAGTCTGTGAAGGTAAGAACCATATGGGTAAAGTGGTTAGACATTTATTTCTGGAAAAACATTTTTTCACTCTTGAAAGTGAATTTAGTCTATCATAAGTTTCATGAAAATTGTGTTTAGACCAAAATAGATAATTTTAAATTTGTTTTATACATCAATTGTATCTATGAGCTACAACATGAGGTCTTCAAACTAGCATAAAAATGCACTAGCTGTGGGGACTAATAATGTCAAAATGGTAGCTCTGGGGTAAATTGAGCCATTTCACCAGGGGTAAGTTTGCTCAACTTACCCCATACACTTAAGTGTATTTTAGCTGTAGCCTATATGTCTTAAACATTAAATCAATATTCTGCATTTGTATGATTACAGAGTGGACATCATGCCTCGCGTATATAAGCGCAAAACAAGTAGGGGAGCCACCACTGATGTTCTTGAAAGAGCCACCAGTGAAGTAAGAAAAGGGAAGTCCGAGCAGCAGCTAAGGATGACAAACTAGACGGAATGACACTGAAGAGGTACATTGACGAAAAAGAAAAAGCACCTTTGAAAAAGACAGGCTATGCTGGAGTAGCAGAGGCTAAAAGGATTCTCTCAGATGACATGGAGTCTGAACTTGCCAAACATGCTAAGAATCTGGCAGATCAGTTTCATGGGCTTACTACCCGCAAATGCAGAGAACTTGCATACGAGTTTGAAAAGCGAAACAACATCCCTGTGCCAGTCTGTGGAGATTGCTAGGGAGAATGGGATCGTGATGCTCACTTTGCCACCTCATACATCCCATAAAATGCAGCCCTTGGATGTGTCAGTCTATGGACGATTCAAGACATATTACAACAAGGCCATGGACAGTTGGATGCGAACCCACCCTGGACAAATTGCTTCCATTTATGCCATCCCAGAGATTGTGCATGCGACCTTCCTGTCAGTAATGACACCAAGAAACATCCTGTCTGGATTCAGGTCCACTGGTATCTTTCCTTTCAACCGAGATATCTTCCCACAGGAAGCCTATGCACCATCCATGGTCACAGACAGACCCAACCCTGACGAGCTATCTGACCAGCCATCTTCAGCTGATCTACCAGCACCTAACATCACAGGGCCTGAGTCATCATCACTTTCTGGTAGTTCTGTCTCTCCCAGCCATCCAGGATACATATCTCCAATAGAAATAATGCCATTCCCAAAGGTGATGGCAACAAAGCCTAAAAGGAAACGTACAAAGGTGAAGACACGAATCTTGACTGACACACCTGAGAAGTTGTTGGAAACAAGTCAAAAAGAAAAAGAAAGAAGGCTGGAGAACTTCTCAAGAAACAGGGTGCAAAAAAGTAGGGATATGGGCGGCTCATCTTACACCATATGCTCAACTTACCCCATTAAGGGGGTAAGTTGTGCCACAAGACCACTTTTTTTTAGACATGCTTTATTATTTGAACAGTTATGTTTCACACCCATTCTGTTGTTTGAAGGGATGCACAACAACCTGAAATATATGCAGATATATTAGTTGGCAACAAAACTATGATTGCCTTGATGTAGTGATCCTAAATATGAAAAATGGTTCCATCTTACCCCAGTCTCCCTTACTGCCGTATCAAAATGTAAATGGCTGCAACATGACAGTCCCTGACAAGTTTCTCCAGGAACTTTCTAGTTCCTGCTTTCCTTCCACAGACTAAAACCCTGCATGTTGAATTTGTTGGGAAATCTAAAATTGCCCCTATAGGTGACTGATTGTGTGAATGTGAAGTGTCCCTGAGATGGACTTGAACCTGTCTGCTGGAGGTGTGCACCATTTCCCCCTGACCTGTAAATAAGGGGGTAAAAAGGATAAACTACTGTAACTTGTTCATTCAAGCTGGAGTTTGAACTTCCATACTGTTCAGATTTTATAAATGATAATTATCAGCCTTCTTTATTCAGTGAATATATTTTAAGAGAACCTATTGCCCCAGGGGTCATTCTACAATCTGCTGCTTTAGGGGCACTTTAGTCCCCAGTGCTGATAATGGCTTTTGGCTTGACCAATCAGTGACCATTGGTGTCGGAAGCATTTTTAATGGGGTGGGGGAACACACTGGTGGGAGGGTCTGGGGGTCTTCCCCCGGGAAATATTTTATAATTTAGATGCTATTGCCTGCATTCTTAACGGGTTTAACATCTAGTAATTCTAGGTGGCTCCAGGGGTAGCTAGGGGGTGCTATAGCTCCCCCTGGAAAAGTCATAGCAGCCTCTTAGAAAATATCAAATTATTTTCTTTTTCATCTAAGTTAATATGTGGTTGATATTTTCCTCATAAATGCAACTAATAAAAAAAAAACTACCGGTATGACTATATAGATTTTTTTTTAAAATCTGATCTCAAAACAGGAAATGAACCTCCGAACCAGAAGTGAAAATTCAAGTTACTGAAAGTTTGGTAAACATTTGAAAAGTGCACAAAATGCAAAAATGGACTGTTTTCTATTGCCCAAATTGCCTAGAATGGAATCAGAGAAGGATTTTTTTTGGAAGCAGACTGCAACCAACAAATAATTTTGGAAGAAGGATCAAGCCTGCTTTCATCTTTCCACATCTATGGAGAATGCTGCTAATGCTAGACAGCTGGAGGATGGAGCCAGCACATTCAGCTACCTTTGGGCAGTTCCCAGGGAGTCCTCTAGTGGTCTATCCTGGTCTGATCCACCAGCAGAACCCCAGAAAGATGAGTGATGCCCAAAACACTGATCCAGTAAAGAGCAGAACCTGGTGACATGATGGAACTCTTGGTCTGGTTATGATTCTTAGCTGACAACTTGGTAAATCATTTCCTGGTTTGCAGTGATAATAAATGACTTTACCTGATCACATTAACTTAATTCAATCAAAATCCAAAGTAAACTATTTGTTAAAATAGTCAAACTTTGTCTAAATTCATGTGCGTATAAAACTGAAATAATTCCTTCTCAAAGAGTCAATTTTGCCTTAGATAAGACAATTAAGCCTTGACTGATTCATTATTGTTTGTTTATTATTGTTGGTGATTTTTAGTTTGATTATTTTTGTAATAAAACTTCAAATACAACTTTGGTCTCTTCATTCATATGAATATTAATTTGATCTGGTATGGAACTCCCTGTAATTAACAGATTCTACTTCAGTGACTGATTCTGACCATTAAAGGGTGAATATATTAATGAAGTTGTTGTTGGTCAGTAAACTGACCAGCTGGTGCCCCACTGTAACAGATGATAAATAAAACAAATGTAGTAGAGTTGAGATGGAAAATGTGTCACTCTTCTTCCTCCATCTCACCCTTTGTGCTTCTACCCTGAGGCTGTTAGACTCATGAACCCCTAGTCAGGATTATCACTGTAGAAAAAAAAGAAAAAAGAATTCATTAATTCTGCAGATTTGGAAAAGCTAAAATCGCTTTTACCATATGTTTACCAATCTAAGACTGCAGAAGGTGTTATATTTGTTATTAAATTACTTTCAAGAGCGTGCCATGCCACAACCACAGTGAACAAGACCCCAGCCCCTGATTACCTTTATGAACTGAAACACATTTCCCAGCAGAGTGGACAATCATTTGATGATGTTTTGAGAGGAGTTTTTGAACAAATAAGTGCTCATTTAGGAATAGCAGCTACCGGAGGGGAGCCTGACGATGATGAGGACACAGTTGAAATACTGATGACTAACAGAGAATCCAGTCAGACTCGGCTGTTTACTCTTCCCTCAAACCCCTCGGTTCACTCCACCACCAACCAGCAAGGATCACAAACTCAACCAAATCCAGTTCCAGATGTGAGACCAAGAATTTCCCTCTCGGGGAATGATCTAAACCCTCCTGGGGTCCAAAGGGTTGTAGTTGAACACCTTGTGCACAGAGATGATGTACATTTTCAACCTCTGCCTTCATTTAGACTACGTACCTTCTCAGGGAGGCTTCCAAAACCTCAGCATGAGGCAGATTATGAATCTTGGAAGTCTCAAATAGAACTTTTAAATGCAGATCCAAGTCTTGCCCCTTTGCATGTTACAAGGCGTATATTGGAAAGTTTACTCCCTCCAGCTTCTGACCTAGTGAGGGGATTGGGACCCAATGCCCTGCCTGCAGCGTTTTTCCAAGTGTTGGATTCTGCATATGCTACTGTTGAGGACGGAGAAGAGTTGTTTGCAAAATTTTTAAACACGCTTCAGGATCATGGGGAACAACCATCTTCTTATCTGCAGAGACTCCAGTTGGCTCTCAGTACAGTGGTGAAGCGTGATGGGATTCCAGCAACTGAAATGGACAAATATTTGTTAAAGCAATTTTGTAGAGGTTGTTGGGATAACAGCATGATTAACAAACTGCAACTAGAAAAGAAAAAAGACCAACCACCTCCTTTTTCAGAGTTTTTATTAACACTTAGAACAGAGGAAGACAGACAGTCGGCAAAAGAGATGTTAATGAAAAAACATATTCCACCAGTCAAGCATCGTGTTAATGTGCAAGCTCATACCACCAGTGCATGCTCATGTGGCCATCTGTCAGACTCAGGTGCTATTGAGGATTTGAGGAAGCAAATGCTTAAGCTGCAGAGTCAAATGTCAGCTTTTCTGTCCAAGGACTCCAATTCTGCTCAACCAGGAAATCAGCAGAAAAATCAGAAACCAAAATCTGGCCAAACCAGTAGTAGGCCAAAGCCCTGGTTTATGTTTATGTTTATTAAATTTGTTCATTTTTTTTTTACAAAAGAAACAATACAAGACAATCCCATAAATGATAATGTACAAAATATAAAAAATGAAAGGTAGCAGAAAGAAGAATAAATCTTATTATATCTGCCCCTTACTTCCAACAATCAGATTAAACAATAATAATCTTCAACCAACAGTACAAAATGACTAACTCTTTCTAATTTTCTAACTAATACAATACACATTACGCTATTTCATATATATTTTTTAACACATTTGTTTTGATCATTTTCTTAAATGTAAACATTGACTTGGCATTTTTAACTACATTCTCCAAGCCATTCCATAATCTAATTCCCTGGATTGAGGTAGAACGTCCCTTCAAACTAGTTCTGAATTGTGGTTTTACAAACAACTCTGTCCCCTTAAGATTATAACAACTTTGTCTTTTAACAAAATGCATTTGGATATTTAAAGGTAATGCATTATTTTGAGCCCTATACATAACTGATAAAATATTATAGTCTACCAAATCATGGAACTTCAATAACTTCAGTTGATAAAATAATGTACTTGATGGATGACGGTAATGTTTTCTAGTGATAATTCTTACAGCTCTTTTCTGTAATACAAAAATAGGCTTTGTGATTGTTTTACACGCATTCCCCCAAACATCAATACAATAGATTAAGTGTGGAAAAATGATTGTGTTATACAACAAATACAGAGCTTTATCATTCAAGATCATTTTTTATCATTCATCATATCATTTATCATCTTTATCATTTAAGATCAAGATGGCGGCGCGTGCAAAGGCTGCGGCTTCTCTCTCTCCCGACAACACGGTGTTTTCGTCTTCTTTGTCCTGCATGCCGCAATGTGCTGGCACGTCTTCGTCATGTTTACGTGTTCAAGAACGCAAGTATAGCCGTGAGTTCCTGCTTGATGTCGGAAAAACCGCTCATTTGGGAATAAACAGTGACCTCCAGGAGAAGCTACGTGAGCTGGAAGAGAAGCTAAACGAGTTTCGTGACTGCGGCCTGCTCTGGAAGCCAGCCCCGAGCCTCAATTCATCACGCCCGCCGTGGGAGCGCCACAAGCGGCTGGACAGTAAGCGGAAGCCGGCCCTGAGCCTCCCTTCTTCGCGCCCGCCGTGGAAACGCCACAAGCGGCGTGACAGAAAACAGAAGCGGGGTAAACGCGGAGGTGTCAGAGCTAGGCTAGCAGCTAGCCCACACAAACCGGCGATCCCATCCATGGTTTTGGCTAACGTGCGCTCCTTGGACAATAAACTGGATTATATACGCCTGCTACGAACGACACAAAAGACTGTGAGAGACTGCTGTGTGTTTGTATTCACGGAAACGTGGCTCAACAACAACGTTCCGGACCATGCTGTCCAGCTAGGGGAGCTAACATGCTACAGAGCGGACCGAACCCCCGAGGGAGGTAAGACAAGGGGAGGGGGGCTCTGTGTTTACATCAACAAAGCATGGTGCCTGGATGCTGCTGTGGTCTACAAACACTGCTCATCTTTAGTGGAGTTCATGACTATTAAATGCAGACCGTTCTATTTGCCGAGGGAGTTTACAGCTGTTTTGATTGTTGCTGTATATATCCCTCCAAGCTCCAACAGCAAAGTTAGAAGTGAGGCTTTGAATGAACTATATCTGCACATCAGTGAGCAACAAACAGCCCATCCTGATGCTTTTCTCATCACGGCTGGTGATTTCAACCATGCAGATTTAAAGAGTGTATTTCCAAAAACATACAAAAACATAAACTTTGCAACAAGAGGAAACAACACACTGGACCAAGTTTACACCACCATGAAAAATGCCTACAGAGCCCTCCCCCTCCCCCACATTGGTGCTTCTGACCATATCTGTGTTATGCTAAAGCCAGCATACAGGCCGCTGGTGAAAGTCACAAAACCAGTCCGCAAGCAGATACGAGTGTGGCCAGAGGGGTCTTCAGAGGCACTCCAGGACTGTTTTGACACCACAGATTGGGGTATGTTCAAAGAAGCTGCTACCACAAACAACAACACATGTCTCCAGGAGTACTCAGACACTGTATGTTCATACATCGCCAAGTGCATTGATGATGTTACCAACCTCAAAACCATCACTGTTCGGGCTAATCAGAAGCCATGGCTGACAGCTGAGGTTCACAGACTCCTGAAAGCCAGGAATGCTGCCTTCAAAGCGGGAGATCAGGTGGGCCTGAAGGCAGCCAGAAAGAACCTGACCCAGGGCATCAGTGAGGCCAAGGAGCAGTATTCCAGGAAAATAGCTCACCGTTTCAAGGACAGCAAGGATACACGCAGTCTGTGGCAGGGAATACAGACCATCACAGACTACAAACCCCCCCCCCCAGACCTGTGACAGCTCAACCTCTACGCTGAATGAACTGAATGAGTTCTTCGCTCGGTTTGAGGCAAGTAACAGCACACCTGCACATAAATTCCCCCCCTCTCCTGATGGCCAGGTGCTGGCGCTGTCCTCAGACAGCGTAAGGCGTTCATTCATCAAGATTAACGCCCGGAAGGCCTCTGGTCCTGACAACATACCTGGTCGTGTGCTGAAAGACTGTGCAGGGGAACTCGCAGCGGTCTTCACGGACATCTTTAACATCTCGCTGAGTCAGGCCATCGTCCCCACCTGTTTCAAAGCCACCACCATCATCCCTGTCCCAAAGAAGGCAACGCCCGCATGCCTCAATGACTATCGCCCAGTAGCACTCACCCCCATCCTGATGAAGTGCTTTGAACGGCTAGTCATGAAAAGCATCACATCTGTCCTCCCTGCCTCCCTGGATCCCTTCCAATTTGCATACCGACCTAATCGCTCAACCGACGATGCCATCTCCTCTGCCCTCCACACAGCTCTCACACATCTGGACACGAAGGACTCTTATGTTAGAATGCTGTTCATCGACTTCAGCTCGGCATTCAACACCATCATCCCCCAACAGCTCATCCATAAACTGGACAGTCTGGGGCTGAACACCTCAATGTGTAACTGGCTGCTAGACTTCCTGACCGGGAGACCACAGACAGTACGGATCGGGAGTAACACATCTAGCACCATCACATTGAACACAGGGGCCCCACAAGGATGTGTGCTGAGCCCCCTTCTATTCACCCTGCTAACACACGACTGCACACCATCGTACAGCTCCAACCACTTCATCAAGTTTGCGGACGACACAACAGTGGTAGGTCTCATCAGCAACAACGATGAGACGGACTACAGGAACGAGGTGAGCCGCTTGGCCTTGTGGTGCGGACACAACAATCTCACTCTCAACGTGGAGAAGACAAAGGAGATTGTCGTGGACTTCAGGAAGAGGGATGCACAACATGCCCCTCTGACCATCAACAGCACCGCAGTGGAGAGAGTGGACAGCACCAAGTTCCTGGGAGTGCACGTCTCAAAGGACCTGTCCTGGAGCAGGAACACTGCAGCACTGGCGAAGAAGGCTCACCAGCGCCTCTACTTTCTCCGCAAGCTGAAAAGGGCTGGAGCTTCAACCTCCATCATGTGCACCTTCTACAGAGGTGCCATAGAAAGTGTCCTGACCAGCTGCATCACTGTGTGGTTTGGTGCATGCACTGCATCCTGCCGCAAGAGCCTCCAGCGCATCGTGAAAGCAGCTGAGAAGATCGTCGGCACCTCCTTGCCCTCACTGCAGGACTTACACAGCAAACGCCTCACTCGGAAAGCCCACCGCATGGCAGGTGATCCCACACACCCACTACACAGCCGCTTTAGACTGCTGCCATCAGGGAGGAGACTGAGGAGTCTCCAGGCTCGAACCAGCAGACTGAGAGACAGCTCTGTTCATCAGGCAGTCAGAATGCTAAACACTCTGCCTGCTCTGCCTCCCCTCCCATTTGAACTGCCTTAACACAAAAAACTTTCTCACACATTACCACTCAACACAAAGTTTTTAACACTGGACTCTGTGTCATCAAACGGGTTATTCACTAAACTCTCGGTCATGTGTTCATTCAGTTTGCACTACTTCTCATATTTGCACTAATGTTTGTATTACATTACTGCCTATAGTCATACTACTGTTTACATTCACTGTTTACATTTATTAATACTGTTTACATTTATTACTACTGCTTTACATTTATTACTACTGTTTACATTTACACTACTTTTATCTACACTACTGCAGATACATATACAGCATTCTCTGACTAGCCTTATCTAAGGATGCCAAATGTGCCTTATGTGCCTTACTTCATATGCCACTTTGCCTCTATACCAACATCAACTACCTCATACATATACTGTGTACATTAACTTATATGCTGCTGTGCCACTCTTTGCAAATGTCAATGCTAGAACCTTCAGTTTATTTTATAGATATACTTTTTATACTTTTTATACTACTATGCAAAAACTCAGGACAGTATTACACTTTTATTATTTCATTTTATGCTTATGTTCATTGGGTGTTTGGTGTTTTAGGGGTGTTTGGTGTTTCAGTGTTGGTGTTAATTTTCATACTTTTATACTATTATGAAAAAACTCAGGACAGTGTTACACTTTTTTACTATTTTATGCTTATGTGTATTAAATGTTTTAGTGTTTAGTGTTTAGATGGTTACTGTTGCACCGAGGGACTGAGAGAAATGCAATTTCGGTCCTGTGTATGTCCTGTACATATTGCAGTTCTGACAATAAAGTTGACTTTGACTTTGACTTTGACTTTGATTCAATAGGTCTCTGACTTTGTACAGTACTGCAATCGATTTAGCTATTTTTATTCTTACAGAATAAAAATTACATTACTCTTACAGAGTTCATCCTGTGTACATCCATCACAGTCTGGTTTGGAGCAGCCACAAGGCAGGACAGGAACAGGCTGCAGCGAACAGTGAGGACAGCTGAGAAAGTCATTTGGGGCTTCACTGCCCTCCAATCAGGACTTGTACCACACAAGAACCAAGAAACGGGCTGGAAAAATCATCACAGACTCCACACACCCGGGTCACAACATGTTCCAACTCCTCCCGTCTGGCAGACGCTACAGATCTCTGTCCAGATCTCTGCTGGATCTGATCTCTGTCCACTAAGACTGCCAGACACAAAAACAGTTTCTTCCCCCAGGCCATCACCATCATCAACAGCTGATCATCAGACATCCATCAGCGTGACCCCCAACCCATTCACAACCCCCATGTGATGTGAATCCTTATGTATTTTGTGTATTATTTGTACGTTTTTTTTTTAATGTAAAGTATCTGTATAGTTTTTAGCATTTTTAGAGAGACACTTTCTAGAGAGACACGAACAGCAGGAAACAAATTCCTTGTGTGTGTCAACATACTTGGCCAATAAACCTGATTCTGATTCTGATTTTATGTGTTGTTTCCATGTCAGTTTGTCATCAATGATAACACCCAAAAACTTCACCTCACTCACTCTACAAATCTCAACATCCTCAATTTTGAGTGGAACATCAACAGTTTTCTTTTTATTACTGAATATCATGTAATTAGTTTTTTCTAGATTTAATGATAATTTATTTATTTTAAACCAAGTTTGTATCTTGACAAATTCTGTCTTTATCAATTCCAACATTTGTTCTATATCTTCGCCTGAACAGAAAAATGTGGTATCATCAGCAAAAAGTACACATTTAAGGAGTCCTGACACATTTACCAAGTCATTCACATATAAAATAAATAGCTTTGGTCCAAGTACAGAGCCTTGGGGAACTCCACATGTGATATTACAGAGGTCAGATCTTACATCATTTATTTGTACAAATTGTTTCCTATCTTTCAAGTAGCTAGATACCCACTGTAATGCTGGTCCTCTAATACCATATTTGTTCAGTTTTTCAAGGAGAATGGTGTGATCAATAGTATCAAATGCTTTTTTTAAATCAACAAAAATACTGATACAATATTGTTTTTGATCGACAGCAGTAGTTATTTGTTCCATTAATTCCATGAGAGCCATTGATGTAGAGTTTTTTGCTCTAAACCCATACTGACTGTTGCTTAGAATATTTTGTTTATCTATAAATTGATCTAGTCTGTTTACAAATAGTTTTTCAAGAATTTTTGAAAACTGTGGTAACAAGGATATAGGTCTATAATTGTTGAACACACATTTATCACCATTTTTAAAAAGAGGAACGACCTTAGCTACTTTCATATTATCTGGAAATATTCCTGTTGAAAATGATAAATTACATATGTAGCCATATCATTTTTCGTTTTTGTTTATTATTTCTATTGTTATCATTTCCATAATATGGACCTGGAGCTACGTGCTGTGCTAACTGGCTAAATGGCTCAATAACATGGCTCATTATGTCCTTTACAAACATCATATCCATGTCCACCCAGTCTTTGATCTCTTGTCTGTAAGATTTTTTACTACATTCATTATTTCCTCTTTGTTGGTTCCATTTAGAAAAATACTATTTGCACAACCTTTAATTGAATGGATCACATTATTATCTGCTTTTGGTATTTTAGCTGCAAGGCTTGATCCAACATTCACAAAATATTGATTAAATCCATTTACAATTTCATTTTCATCATGAATTTCATCGTTGTCTTTTACAAAGTATTTTGAAATACCAGTTTTTGTTTTATGATTCTTCAGGACACTATTCATTACTCGCCATGTTGCTTTCATATCACCATTACTTTTATCTAATAATTTACTATAATATTCTTTCTTATGTTTCCTTATAATCCCTACTAATTTATTTTTATACTTTTTATATTTTTCTTCAGCGCTCTGACTTCGCAATTTCAAGAAACATGAATACAAATAATTCTTTTTTTTACAAGCATTTCTCAACCCTTTTGTCATCCATGGTTGATCAACCTTATTTCTCTTTGTATGATTTGTTTGCACACAATTTTTTTCATACAGAGCCTCCAAGATATTCATAAACTCGTCATATGCTCTGTTGGCATCACCAACATACACATCATTCCAGTCTTGTTTATCCAGATCCTCTTTTAATTTTTCCAAAACTCTTTTTGACGTGTTTATGATCTTTTTCTTCGTTCTAACTGCTTTTGTGATGTTTTGATCATTTTTATAGATTGTGAAAACTGGTAAATGATCACTTAAGTCGGTCGTTAAGATACCACCTATCACGTCCCCATTTGTTATATTTGTGAAAATATTATCAATTATTGTGGCACTATGAGTTGTAATTCTTGTTGGCTTTGATATCAATGGATACATATTTAAACTGTACATTGAGTTTATAAATGTGCTTATGTTATTTGAATCTGTTTTATTTCCCATATCAATGTTAAAGTCTCCACACAAAAAAACATTTTTATTAAAACTCTTTTCCATTAGCTCCAAGATTTTATCCGTGAATATTTCTACATTTGCTCCTGGTGATCTATATACACAACTTATTATTATGTTTTTTTCGTTTTTGTTTATTATTTCTATTGTTATCATTTCCATAATATGGACCTGGAGCTACGTGCTGTGCTAACTGGGCTGCATCGGTTCTGGTGGGGGTCGGAGCTGGGCCTGGAGCTACGTGTTGTGCTAACTAGGCTGCATCGGTTCTGGTGGGGATCGGAGCTGGGCCTGGAGCTACGTGCTGTGCTAACTGGGCTGCATCGGTTCTGGTGGGGGTCGGAGCTGGGCCTTGAGCCACTGGAGCTGAGTGCGGTGCTGGCTGGACTGCGTCTGATCTAGTGAGCGGACCTCTTCGGATGGTGGATCTGATTGCTGCAGGCTGCTGAAACCGTGAGTTCTGATCTAATAACTGCTGATCTGGGTGCTGCACTGCTGGGCCACACCAATCATCTTTAGGCCTGTGAGCCTCGTGGAATGGCCACGTGGTTCAGTGAATAAACCAAAGACCTGCTACCACTAGATCACAAACTCTGTAAGTATGACGAGAGGTAAAGGACCAAAGTCACCAGTCTCTGTAAATATGAAAAATAGAGGACAAAAGTCACCAGACTCGGAGGGAAACAACTCAGATATGCAAGACTTTAGAGAATCACTCAACTTTATGAGTGGACAAATAGAAAGTTTAACAGCAAAGATGGATTCCCAGGCCGGTCTGGTTAAAGAAATAAGAGAACTGAAAGAACTGGTAACTAACAAAGACAAGAGAATTGCTGATTTAGAACAAAAAATAGAGGATTTAGAACAATTTACAAAGCAAGACAACGTGGTCATCTCAGGACTTGATGTTAGCATGTGTCGGACACATCAAAGAGCTCCTAATAACAATGATCCAAATGAGTATGAATCTCAGGAAGAACAAGAGACTCTGGAGGAACTTGTAGTTAATTTCTTACAGGACATGAACATGGACATAAACTATGAGGACATTTCATTCTGTCACACCCTGCCCAGTAATTCACCAAGATTCAAACCGTCAGTGGTCGTTAAGTTCATTAGCAGGAATACTAAAAACTATGTTATGCAAAATAGAAGAAATCTGAAGGGATCAGACGTTTACATAAATGAACATCTTACCAAGAAAAATGGAAAAATTGCAAAAGAAGCAAGGTGGTTAAAAAACAAAGAAAAAAAATAGCATCAACATGGACTAGAAATGGATACGTCTTTATCAAAGCAAAGGAAGGGTCTCAGCCTAAAATGATAAAAGAGCTGACGGATCTGGATGAATTCAAGAGATGAAAAATTACAAATCAATGAAACAACTCACAATCAAAATGGATAAAATATACAGTGAAATGAACAAATACATTAGAACATGACAACATACGAAGACTCAGAACCTAAAATATATAATGTTGAAAATGTGATTGATGCAAATTTTTTTCCTGTAATAAATGATAGCGAATATTATAATGAAGAGCAGTTTAATGACATCAATATATCAAATGGAGTTCTCTCCATTATTCACTTTAATAGCAGAAGTATAAATGCAAACATATCCAAAATAACAGATTACTTAAAACAATTAAATAGAACTTTTACGATAATAGCGCTGTCAGAGACATGGCTTAATGATGATAACACAAGTAATATTCACATCGAGGGGTATGAATTATATCATATGAACAGAAATAATAAAAGAGGTGGTGGTGTCGCACTATTTGTCAATAATGAAATAAAATGTAAATTAAATAATGAAATGTCAATAATAGTTGATAATATTATGGAAATGATAACAATAGAAATTATAAACAAAAACGATAAAAACATAATAATAAGTTGTGTATATAGATCACCAGGAGCAAATATAGAAATATTCACTGATAAAATCTTGGAACTAATGGAGAAGAGTTTTAATAAAAATATTTTTTTGTGTGGAGACTTTAACATTGATATGGGAAATAAAACAGATTCAAATAACATAAGCACATTTATAAACTCAATGTACAGTTTAAATATGTATCCATTGATATCAAAGCCAACAAGAATTACAACTCATAGTGCCACAATAATTGATAATATTTTCACAAATATAACAAATGGGGATGTGATAGGTGGTATCTTAACGACCGACTTAAGTGATCATTTACCAGTTTTCACAATCTTTAAAAATGATCAAAATATCACAAAAGCAGTCACAACGAAGAAAAAGATCATAAACACATCAAAAAAAGTTTTGGAAAAATTGAAAGAGGATCTGGATAAACAAGACTGGAATGATGTGTATGTTGATGATGCGAACAGAGCATATGATGAGTTTATGAATATCTTGGAAACCCTGTATGAAAAGAATTGTGTGCAAACAAATTACACAAAGAGAAATACGAATGATCAACCATGGATGACAAAAGGGTTAAGAAATGCATGTAAAAAAAAGAATTATTTGTATTCATGTTTCTTGAAATTGCGAAGTCAGAGCGCAGAAGAAAAATATAAAAAGTATAAAAATAAATTAGTAGGGATTATAAGGAAACATAAGAAAGAATATTATAGTAAATTATTAGATAAAACTAATGGTGATATGAAAGCAACATGGCGAGTAATGAATGGTGTACTGAAGAATCATAAAGCAAAAACTGGTATTTCAAAATATTTTGTAAAAGACAACGATGAAGTTCATGATGAAAATGAAATTGTAAATGGATTTAATCAATATTTCGTGAATGTTGGATCAAGCCTTGCAGCTAAGATACCAAAAGTAGATAAAAATATGATCCACTCAATTACAGGTTGTGCAAATAGTATTT
>JBBPBX010047175.1:0-26275 GCA_038048925.1 Garcialebias charrua | reverse complement strand
GGAGAAGTAGCAAATGTATTACAATTTTATAAAACGGATGATCTGATTGTGTGTTTTTCTTTGTTTTTGAACTCCGCCTGCCAGAAGCATTGGGCATTTCCTCACAGAAGCCTGTTTTTTGTGATGTCCACAAGCAGGAGCCATTGAAGCTCTTTTGTGAGACGTGTGATCGGCTCACGTGTCGAGACTGTCAGCTCCAGAAGCACAAGGATCACAAGTATGATGATCATCTTCTCTTTTTTTCTTCTCCGTACGCTTGTGTCTGCCTGTTAGCAAAATAACTCATGAGCCAATTAGCAAATTTGATTAAAGCTCACAAAGAAATCTTAGGATATACCGTATTTTCCGGAATATATGTTGTGGCTTTTTATAATTTTTGCATGCCCTGCGACCTACCGTAAACACCGGTGTATAATACGCACTTTTATTGCTCATTTGAATGTCCTGCGTATTATACACCGAAGCGTATTATCTACAGATTTTTTCCCATATTTTTAGACCCATTTTTGGCTCTGATTCGCTGTTTTTCATTTTGGCCTAAAAATGGTGCAGTACCAGTTTCGGCCGCTATGGGCGCTAATGCACCCTGTAGTCTGTTTACCTGCAGACTGTACCTGGAGGCGTATCCTGGCGCCATCTAGTGGCCATAAAAAAGACTGTCACGGCAGCGCGTATTATACACCGAAGCGTATTATCTACCGATTTTTCTGATTTATTTCCAAATATTGGCCAAAGCGTATTATACACCGGAGCGTATTATACACCGGTGTTTTACGGTATATTCAGGTGCGACCTATTTATGGATTTTTATAAAATAAGCTGATGTGTAATAATTTATTAACAAAAATTAAACTGAGATACACTCTTACAATAATGTCAGCTAACAAATATATTTTTTTAGGTGTTTATCCTGCTAAAATTATTCATTTATTAAAGAAAAGTTCAGCTCAGACACATATTTGCTATAATTTTTATCAAACAAATAATTGTTTTTAAGTGTTATTCTTTTTTTTTTTTTATAATTATTTTTATTAGGGTTGATCTTATTATGGACACATGTCAATATCATGAGTACAATACTGACAAAACATTGCACAAAGATGAAAATTACAGTTTCAACCCTCTTTTTATATTATCCCCCAAAAAGAAAAAAAAGAAATAAATAAAAAAAATAATAATAAATAATAATAATAATAACAATTAAAACAAAAACAAAAAGAAAACACGACAACCCCCCTCCCCCCCCAATCTCAACTCGAAGTCAAACTCATATTACATACAACAGAAATGGCTACTAATATTGATATTTAAACCAAAACACAACGGCGGGCACCTTCAGTTAGGCAGAACTTTCAAGTTTGAAAAATAGGAAAGAAAACATTGCCATTTTTGGTAAAACTTTTGTGTGGACCCTCTCAGGGTGTATTTGATTTTTTCGAGCTTTAAAAAGAACAACACATCTTTCACCCAGAGGGATGTTGAGGGACATTTATCTGACTTCCAGTGTAAAAGTAAAATACGTCTAGCCAATAAAGATGTAAAAGCAATAATTTCCCTTTGAGCAGATGTTAACCCTAACGTGGGGCTGGAGATACCAAATATGGCAACAAGTGGACAAGGTTGCAAATTCACTTTCAGAATAGAAGATGTAATTGAAAAGTAGTCAGACCAGAAATTATATAATTTGGGACAGAGAAAGAACATGTGGCCGAGATTGCAAGGGGTACCCTTGCATCTATCACATATGTCCACAACATCTGGATAGATATGAGAGAGCCTAGATTTGGAGAAATGAACCCTATGCACAACTTTAAATTGAATCAAACTAAGACGAGCACAAGATGAGGAAGATCGAATTCTATCAATGGCATCATCCCAAAGATCTTCGGTCAGCTGGATTCCCAACTCTTCAACCCATGCATCTCTAATTTTGACATTGGAGTCAACCCTTAGATTTAAGATAGTACTATAAATCTTTGAAATCATATCTTTCTGAAGTGGATTATATGAGACCATCTTTTCCCAAGGCCGTTCAGGGGGAACAGAAGGAAAATTTGAAAAACATTTAGAGGCAAAATTCCGAATTTGAAAGTATCGAAACAAATCTGTACCAGGTAAACTGTATTTGGCAGATAGATTTGCAAAGCTATCAAATATACCTGCTGTATATAGGTTTTTTATTTGTTTTAAACCCCTATCATACCAAACTGAAAATGTACAGTCAGAAAGTGACGGAGGGAACAAATGGTTATTTGTCAAGGGGCATGAGGGTGAAGCATCAACAAAATTGAAGCGCCTTCTAAATTGCGACCAAACTTTAAGCGTATTCAAAAGAACTTGATTGTTGGTGTATAAAGAAGGTTTTATAGGTAATGAAGAAAAAATTAAAGCAGATAAAGAAGACCCGGTACATGAAGATGCCTCCAGCTTGCACCAAGGTAAACTGGACGATTTTAACCAATAACTAATTTTTTGTATGTGTGCAGCCCAATAGTAGGATTGAAAGTCAGGCAAAGCGAGTCCACCAGTGAGTTTACATTTTTGCAATAATGTTTTACGAACCCGAGGAGGTTTCCCATTCCAGATAAAGCCACTAATCAGCCTATCCAAAGAATCAAAAAAGGTTTTTGGCATAAAAAGAGGAATGGACTGAAATAAGAAAAGAAATTTAGGTAAAATGATCATCTTGACAACATTAATCCTACCCAAAAGGGAGAGAGGAAGATTACGCCAACTCTGGAAATCAGACGTAGTTTTTGTGACAAGAGGCGAAAAATTAGCTGACGCAAGACCAGATAAAGAACGTGTCACATTTATACCAAGGTATTTAAACCCAGTGAGACTGAGTTTGAATGGAGTGTCAGAATGTTGAAGATTGCAAGCGGTAGTGTTTATAGGAAAGCATTCACTCTTTTCCAAATTCAATTTATAGCCTGAGAAGGAGCTGAAGTTATCTAAGATATGCAATACAGTGGGGACAGAAGTGGCAGGGTTGGATACGTACAGCAACAGATCATCCGCATATAAAGACAATTTATATTCTGTTCCATTTCGAAAAATCCCTGTAAATGAGGGGGCAGCGCGCAAGGCAATAGATAAAGGCTCAATTGCAAAAATGAAAAGCAAAGGCGACAACGGGCAGCCTTGGCGTGTTCCACGCCCGAGAGAAAAATAGTCAGAATATATATCATTCGTATGGACACTGGCTTTAGGAGATGCATAAAGGAGCCGAATCCAGGAAACAAAAGTATCACCAAATCCAAACTTCTTCAAAACCACAAACAAGTATTCCCACTCTACCCTGTCAAATGCTTTTTCAGCATCAAGGGAAATGACCAATTCGGGTATATCAGAAAAATGCTTTGAATAGATTATATTAAAGAGGGTGCGCGTATTATAAAATAATTGACGTCCCTTGACAAAGCCATTTTGTTCCTCAGATATAACCAAAGGGAGGACTTTCTCCAAACGAGTAGCAACCAACTTGGCTAGCACCTTTACATCTGCATTTAACAAGGATAGTGGTCTGTAAGAACCACACAAAGTTGGGTCTTTGTCCTTTTTGTGAAGTAAAACTATGGTAGCCTGAGTCAGTGTTGGAGGTAAAGTCTTGCGTTCTAAAGATTCGTTAAACATGGCCAATAATAGTGGTGCAAGTTTTACCATAAACTTTTTATAAAATTCAATGGGAAACCCATCAGGGCCAGGAGTCTTGTTTGACTGTAATGCTTTTATTGAATTTATTATTTCCATAAGGCTTAGTGAAGAATCCAAGCCCGTGGCAGTGTTAATATCAATAGTGGGAATGGAAAGACTTTGAAGAAATTCTTCCATTTCCTTCTTGTCTTTGGGAAATTCTGATGAATACAAAGAAGAATAAAATGATTTAAAAGTGTCATTGATTTTGATGGGGTCAGTCGTATTTACCTGCTGGGTATTTTGAATACTGGGTATTATACGAGAGTTGACCTGACGTCGTAGCTGATGTGCCAATAAGCGACCGGCCTTGTCGCCGTATTCATAAAATGAACCTTTACTATGCAAAAGTAAGCGCTCAGCTTCTTTGGTAGAAATTAAATCAATCTCTGCCTGAACACCCATACGCTCTTTAAATAATTCCGGTGAGGGACTTATGGCATACTTTTGATCAATCTTAGCAATGATTGTTGCCAATTCAGTGAGCCTTGAGTTATGTCTTTTATTAGAACGAGATGTGTAGTAAATTATTTGTCCTCTGAGATAGGACTTAAGTGTTTCCCATAACAGTGAATGAGAAGTGGAGTCATTCTTATTAAATACCAGAAACTCATCGATTGCATTAGAAATAAAGTCACAGAATTCTTCATCTGCCAGTAAAAGAGAATTGAACCGCCATAAAGGGCGGCTACGTTTGTAAGAAGTTAACTGAATATCTAATAATAACGGAGCATGGTCTGATATCATTATACTCAAATAATCACAGAGGACTACACCTGGATTGAGAGCCTTGTCGATAAAAAAATAATCAATTCTGGAATAGGAGTGATGCACTTTAGAAAAGAAAGAAAATTTTTTACTGGTTGCATTTCGGGATCTCCATGGGTCAATAAGACCACTCTGGCTCGTGAAATCAGAAAATGCTTGAGCCATTAAAGATTTATTTAAATTACGGGGATTGGACCGGTCCAACTCTGGATCTATGACACAATTTAGGTCACCCCCTAAAATTAATAAATGAGAATCCAAAAACGGAAGGCTGCTCAATAATCTGTTTGCGAACTCAGCATCATCGAAATTTGGAGCATATATATTAACCAGAAGAACTTTTTTCTGCATTAGTGTTCCAGCAACTATTACATATCTGCCATATTTATCAGCTATTACATCAGTGGGCGAGAATTGTACTGTTTTATTGATCAAAATGGCTACTCCTCTTGATTTGGAATTAAAATCTGAGTGGAAAACTTGATTCATCCAAGCGCAACGCAATCTATTGTGATCTTTAATGCGAAGATGAGTTTCTTGTAAAAACACCACCGAGGGCTTTAACCGCTTGAGGTGGGAAAAAACTTTTGATCTTTTAACAGGGTGGCCCATGCCCTTAATATTCCAGCTAATGAAACGAAGAGAGGTGCCTGGACCTGTCGTAATGGGGTCTACAGTGTTATTAGCCATTTAAAAAAGTAAAAATAAAAACAACCATAGAGAGCTGAGATGGACCTCCCCTTAACCCCTACCCTAAAGTAAACCCATAAAAAAACAACACCTAGAGTCTCCATAAGAAAAAACAAATACAAAACAACAACAAAAAACAATGGAGACAGCAGTGCAATACACAGCAATTATTCACAATAAAGCGTGAACTCGGAGACAAAACAGAGCAAAAAGATACAGAAAAGTACCTAAAAAGAACTGGCTAATACCCCCCCACCAACCTCCAAATTGGAATACTAATATGTGCACTAATTATTATGCTACTTGAAAATTGAAAAATAATAAAAAAAAATATTATATTACAACCAGATTGAGAACCACAAAGTCCCTGTATGATGAAAAAATAATAATAATAATACTACACCACTATAAACATCAGTTTAGATGCTCATGAACTTTAGCCTACAGTACTAATTTCTAAGCTGAGCAGCATATAAACATAACTATAATATCCAAATGCTGTAAGCCTCAATTCTGAGTGGATATTGAGAACGATATAATCACCAAAGCACAGAGTTCACTCAGAAATCAAAGTCTGAACATACTGCATAGCTGAGCAGCATATAAACATAACTATAATGTCCAAATGCTGTAAGCCTCAATTCTGAGTGGATATTGAGAACGATATAATCACCAAAAGCACAGAGTTCACTCAGAAATCAAAGTCTGAACATACTGCATAGCTGAGCAGCATATAAACATAACTATAATGTCCAAATGCTGTAAGTAAGCCTCAATTCTGAGTAGATATTGAGAACGATATAATCACCAAAGCACAGAGATCACTCAGAAATCAAAGTCTGAACGTACTGCATAGCGTCCTCAGATGAAGTAAACTCTTTCACTACTCCTTTGTAAGTAATGCGCAGCTGCGCTGGATAAAAAAGTCCATACCTGATCCCTTCGATCCCACGAAGTAGCCGCTTTACCTCATTGAAGGCTGCTCGAGCCCGAGCTACCTTAGCAGTGTGATCCGGAAAGATCGAAACAGTCCCGGCTCCGACTTTAATCCGCTGGCGCTCCCTCGCACGACGCAGAATGTCCACACAGTCACTGTAATAGTGAAGCCTGCACACAATTGCTCGAGGTCGTTCGCCTGGTTTGGGTTTGGGTTGAAGAGAGCGATGAGACCGGTCAACCAGCGGTTCCTCTTCCAGCCCGAGCGCTTCCTTCAGTAACGCGGCCACGGTAGTGGGCGAGCAGGAGTTAGCACCTTCCTCCACGCCAATAATCCTGATATTATTACGGCGCGATCTTGATTCTAAATCCTCACATTTGTCTTCCAACATGCTGACCTTAGTCGTAAGCTGCTCCAGAGTAGTTTTCATGCCGGCAACGTCGTCGGTGCAGCCCGTGAGCGCCTCCTCCACATCACCCACCGTAGCCGTTAGCTTATCCAACTTAGCATCGGTAGCAGCGTTGTCCTTTGCCAGCTGCGCCTTCACAGCTTGTAGCTCAGCTTTAATGGATGACAAAGCATCTCCCAGAACCTCTTGTAGTTCCTTCTTGATAATGCCGGCAATATCCTCCCTCAAAGAAGACAGTAGTTCGAGCTTTAGGGTGTCAGCGTCCGAGTTAGCCTGAGTCGGGGCCGCCACAACAGGGGAAGAGGCCGAGGCCTGTGAGCATGACTTTAGCTTCATCTGAATAGTACGAGATTTTCCCCTTCCAGTCATTGTCATGCGGTTCAAGAATTTTTACACAAGACCAGACTACAAAAAGAGTATAAAAACTTGGTTTACAAGGAAAAGCACAGTTGAATAATAAATTTAGAGGAAATTGGCAGGAGCTAGTGTCGCACACGTCCTACTCCATTGACCGCTCCCTTCGCACTGCACCGGCTTCCAACTTTTAATAAAAACAATAGTTTATGCTTTGTTCCACAGTTCGTCTTATTTAGTCTAAACTGTTCATCTTTACTTTCAGTCAGATCTACTGAAAGCAAGTGCTGTGAAATACTGGCAGGTAAAACTGAGTCCCTTGTCCTCCACTAGCATGGACGTGCAGTTTCTACATCATCCAATGGATTTCTATGAGGTTACCTAAACAAGCAACCAATGATTTCTACAGTCATAAATGGCTTCAGCACCTGCTTTGCAGTGAAACAGATGTGGCATTGAAAAGCTGACTGTAACCGTGAATTACTGACTCTGACTCTGATCAGATGGTGTTGATGTTCTGATTTTGAAATAGTTTTTGGTACCAACAAGAATTATTTCTGTTTTGTTACTGATTAGTTGAAGGAAATTGTTAGAAAACCAGCATTTTCAGTTTTAATGAGAGAGAAAAAATATTTTGCTTCATATTACATTTAGAAATAATGATATTTCGGCTTACCAGAAAATCCTCGATTCAGCCATTTGGGGTCTTCAAGCAAGATAAAGAAGTTTTCCTGCTTCTCATATTCTTCCATATTTAAAATCCGGACATGTAGTGTCTGACTGGAAAGGTTCATGCATGCACACGCACACACACACGCATGCACGCACACACGCACGCACGCACACACACACACACACACACACATTTATTTCTACAACAGTTAAATTACCGGTTAACTTGTACTTTGTTTAGTTAAAAAAAAGTTTTGCTGTCAACACAATTGCTTTAATTAAGTTCAAGTTCAAGTAGGCTTTGTTGTCATTCGTGTCACATGTGGTACATGAGGTGTGTCAAGTAAAGTTGCGGTTTTATTCAAATTTGCCTGCCAGACCCTGGCAATGTCGCTGTCCAGAGAGGTTAGAGAGAGAAGAGACTACAGGTTGAGCTTACTAGACTGCATACATTGTGTGTGTTTGCACAGGATGGTCCTGAACTCAGGCCCAACTCTCTGCTTCTCCCAGTATCTACAATGCTTCTTTGTGTCTGTGGAAAGGTGGAAAGTCTTATGATGAGGATTCTCTGCATCTCTCTTGCACCAGACAATCTGTATTTGTGTAAGTGTGAAGAGTTGAAATCATTGTATAAATAACACATTTATATAAAAATAAAGTTAAGTACAGTGCTTATGTCAGTAAAGACATTTACGTTGAAAAAGTTGGCTTGCTATACATATGATGAATTATAAAGGAAAAAATGTGATATTTAAACCATAAGTTTAAAACTCTGCAAACAAGAGTGGCTTAATTCGATGAGCACAGAGTGACTTTGATTTTAATCATTCAATGAATGCTCCTTTATAATAATAATTTTATTTAAAAGCGCCTTTTAGGACACCCAAGGACACTTCACAGCAAGAAAACAAACAGTTCAAACATCAGCAGTAACAAACTGAACTCCTTATGAGTGCTCAGAGAATGAGTTTGAATATTTAAATAGACTGGCCTATATCATGGCTTTCTTATAGGAACATGCAGTAAGCAGTCTTTTTATTGTTGGTGATCTGAATGCTGACCTCTCTGATCAAAGGTCTACGTTTGCAAACCATTTAAAATATTTCTGCTCAGATAATGGTCTCTCCCTATCTAGTGAACTACTTTTGCCAAGGGACAGCTACACTTACATCAGTGAGACATGGTATACCACCTCCTGGTTAGACCATTGCATTTGTACAAGTGATGCTCATAACACCATTGATTCAATGAGAATTAATTATGAGCTATCCACATATGTTCATGTGCCCCTGTCCCTTTCTATAAATCTGGACAATGTGCCTTCTCTTACTTCTGTAAGTTGTGATATGCCTGAAGTACAAATTAATTGGTCCACATTAAAGGAAGGGGACATCAATAGATACCTCACCCAGAGTGAGACCAGGTTGAGTAACATTGAGCTGCCTAAATCTGCTATAACATGCAATGATATCAACTGCCAGAATCTGCAGCACAGAGTTGAATTGTGCTCACTGTATGAACAGATTGTGGATTCTCTGCTTATCTCAGGTCGACATCTGTGTAAAATCAAGAACTACAAAGCTAAATTAGGCTGGAATGTTGAGAAGTCTCACACTGAGGCAAGAAGGGCTTACAAAGCCTGGGTTGAATCAGGTAAAGCTAAATGTGGTCCTCTATTTGCTAATATGAAGGAGGCAAATGCAAACTTTAAATATGCCTTACGGTTCATCAAAAGACATGAGAATTATCTCAGGGCTGAATCACTGGCTAGGAAGCTACAAAGTAAATGCCCTACAGATTTCTGGACAGAAATAAAAAAGATGAGTAATAATACAAGGTCTTTACCAACACATATTGATGGTGTGAGCGGAGCAGCAGAGATCACTGATCTATGGAGGAAACATCCATCCATCCATCCATCCATCTTCTTCCGCTTATCCGGGGTCGGGTCGCGGGGGTAGCAGCCTAAGTAGGGAGGCCCAGACTTCCCTCTCCCCAGCCACTTGGAGCAGTTCCTCCGGGGGAATCCCAAGGCGTTCCCAGGCCAGCCGAGAAACATAGTCCCTCCAGCGTGTCCTGGGTCTTCCTCTGGGTCTCCTCCCGGTGGGACGTGCCCGGAACACCTCACCAGGGAGGCGTCCAGGAGGCATCCTAACCAGATGCCCGAGCCACCTCAACTGGCTCCTCTCGATGTGGAGAAGCAGCGGCTCTACTCCGAGTCCCTCCCGGATGACTGAGCTTCTCACCCTATCTCTAAGGGAGAGTCCAGCCACCCTGCGGAGAAAACTCATTTCAGCCGCTTGTATCCGAGATCTTGTTCTTTCGGTCATAACCCAAAGCTCATGACCATAGATGAGGGTGGGAACGTAGATCGATCGGTAAATTGAGAGCTTTGCCTTTTGACTCAGCTCTCTCTTCACCACGACAGACCGGTACAGCGCCCGCTTCACTGCGGACGCTGCACCTATCCGCCTATCGATCTCACGCTCCAGTTTTCCCTCATTCGTGAACAAGATCCCGAGATACTTAAACTCCTCCACTTGGGGCAGGACCTCCTCCCCGACCCGGAGAGGGCATGCTACCCTTTTCCGGCTCAAGACCATGGCCTCGGATTTGGAGGAACTGATCCTCATCCCGGCCGCATCACACTCGGCTGCAAACCGCTCCAGTGAAAGTTGTAAATCACGAACTGATGAAGCCAATAGGACCACATCATCTGCAAAAAACAGAGAAGCGATTCTAAGGTCACCAAAACGGATCCTCTCAACACCTTGGCTGCGCCTAGAAATTCTGTCCATAAAAGTTATGAACAGAATCGGTGACAAAGGGCAACCTTGGCGGAGTCCAACTCTCACCGGAAACGAGCCTGACTTACTGCCGGCAATGCGGACCAAGCTCTGACACCGGTCGTACAGGGACCTAACAGCCCTTATCAAAGGGCCTGGTACCCCATACTCCCGGAGTACCCCCCACAGAACCCCCCGAGGGACGCGGTCGAATGCCTTCTCCAAGTCCACAAAACACATGTAAACTGGTTGGGCAAACTCCCACGCACCCTCCAGGACCCTGCTGAGGGTGTAGAGCTGGTCCAGTGTTCCACGACCAGGACGAAAACCACATTGCTCCTCCTGAATCCGAGGTTCGACTATCCGACGGACCCTCCTCTCCAGAACCCCTGAATAGACCTTACCAGGGAGGCTTAAGAGTGTGATCCCCCTATAGTTGGAACACACCCTACGGTCCCCCTTTTTGAATAGGGGAACCACCACCCCAGTCTGCCAATCCAAGGGAACTGCCCCCGATGTCCACGCGATATTGCAGAGTCGCGTAAGCCAACACAACCCTACAACATCCAGAGCCCTAAGGAACTCCGGGCGAATCTCATCCACCCCCGGAGCCTTGCCACCGCGGAGCTTTTTAACCACCTCGGCGACCTCAGCACCAGAGATCGGAGAACCCGACCCAAAGTCCCCAGGCTCTGCTTCCTCAGTGGAAGACGTGCCAGTAGGATTGAGGAGGTCTTCGAAGTATTCCGCCCACCGACTCACAACATCCCGAGTTGAGGTCAGCAGCACGCCACCTCCACCATAAATGGTGTTGGTCTCGTACCTCTTTCCCCCCCTGAGACGCCGGATGGTGGACCAGAATCGCCTCGAAGCCGTACGGAAGTCATTCTCCATGGCCTCTCCGAACTCCTCCCACGCCCGAGTTTTTGCCTCAGCAACCACCCGAGCCGCATGCCGCTTGGACTGCCGGTACCTATCAGCTGCTTCCGGGGTCCCACAAGCCAAAAAGGCCCAATAGGACTCCTTCTTCAGCCTGACAGCATCCCTCACTGCCGGTGTCCACCACCGGGTTCGAGGGTTGCCACCTCGACAGGCACCAACAACCTTGCGGCCACAGCTCCGATAAGCTGCCTCGACAATAGAGGCGCGGAACACGGCCCACTCGGACTCCATGTCCCCCGCCTCCCTCGGAACGTGTTCAAAGCTCTCCCGGAGGTGGGAGTTAAAGCTCCGTCTTACGGGAGACTCTGCCAGACGTTCCCAGCAGACCCTCACGATACGTTTGGGTCTGCCAGGTCTGACCGGCATCCTCCCCCACCATCGGAGCCAACTCACCACCAGGTAGTGGTCAGTTGACAGCTCCGCCCCTCTCTTCACCCGAGTGTCCAAGACATGCGGCCGCAGATCAGATGAGACGACAACAAAGTCGATCATCGAACTGCGACCTAGGGTGTCCTGGTGCCAAGAGCACATATGGACACCCTTATGCTTAAACATGGTGTTCGTTATGGACAATCCATGACGAGCACAGAAGTCCAATAACAGAACACCACTCTGGTTCAGATCAGGGGGGCCGTTCCTCCCAACCACACCCCTCCAGGTCTCACTGTCATTGCCCACGTGAGCGTTGAAGTCCCCCAGTAGAACAAGGGAGTCCCCAGGAGGCGCACTCTCCAATACCCCCTCCAAGGACTCCAAAAAGGGTGGGTAGTCTGAGCTGCCGTTTGGTGCATAGGCACAAACAACAGTCAGAGCCCGTCCCCCCACACGTAGGCGAAGGGAGGCTACCCTCTCGTTCACCGGGGTGAACCCCAACGTACAGGCACCAAGATGGGGGGCAACCAGTATGCCCACTCCTGCTCGGCGCCTCTCACCAGGGGCAACTCCAGAGTGGAAGAGTGTCCAACCCCTCTCAAGGAAACTGGTTCCAGAGCCAGAGCCATGGAGGAAACATTATCAAGATATTTTTAATGCTGTTAAAAGTAATTAATTTATGGTCGGACATATTGATAGAAATGAAAATGTGGTTGTGTCCCCAAAAGAAATCTCTGAGAGTGTCATGAAGCTGGATAACAATAAGTCAAGTGGGTCAGACAGGGTATCTGCTGAGCATCTGAAATATGCAAGCAGGAAATTGTGCCCTCTACTTGCCATATGATTTACCGGCTTTCTAGTTCATGGAGTACCTGACAAATTACTGTCTGTCATTTTAGTTCCGATTGTGAAGGATAGAGCTGGTAGAATTAACAGTAGGGATAATTACAGGCCTATAGCCCTGGAGGGCTATTTTGAACAAACTGGAAGGATTTTTGCTGACCTCTGACAATCAGTTTGGGTTTAAATGTAAACATGGAACAGACTTGTGCATCTTTGCTTTAAAAGAAATTTTAGATCTATACAACAGACATCACACCTCCATTTTTATGTGTTTTATTGATGCCTCAAAGGCTTTTGATTATGTAAATCATGAAAAGCTGTTTTGCAAGTTATATAAGAGGGGTGTCCCCAATGTTTGGTGAGGATTCTTGTTTTTTGGTATGCAAATCAACAAATATATGTTAAATGGGGAAACTCTGTATTGGACCCCTTCAGTGTCTCAAACGGTGTGAGACAGGGTAGCATCCTGTCTCCCTTTTTGTTCAATGTTTACATGGATGACCTGTCAAAGCTTTTAAATGACTGTGGAAAAGGTTGTAGGGTCGGAAATTAGGTCATCAACCATCTTATGTATGCCAATGATTTAGTAATCTTCTGTCCCTATTCTGCTGGCCTACAAGAACTGCTGCAGGTGTGCTCTGACTATAGTAGTGACTTTGATATAAAATATAATTTGAAGAAAAGCAACATCATGATTGTGCAGAGCAGAGAAGACTCCAAGTTGATGTTCCCTGATTTCTTCAGTCTAACATGAATGTTTATGGTCTGTGGGAGGAAACTGGTGTACCCGGAGAAAAACCCACGCATGCACAGAGAGAACATGCAAACTTCACCCAGAAATATAAATAAAATAAATAAATGTCACATTTTTGTCATCTGTGTATGTTTCCCATACAAGACGAAATTCGTCTCTGCATTCAACCCAACCACCACCAGGTGGTGCAGTGGGCAGCCATAGAAAGCGCCCGAGGAGCTAGGGAAATAGGTGTGCACTCATAGACACCCCAAGGTGTGTAGTGGCCGGGGTTCGAACCTGGGTCCTTCTGGTCCCAAGTCGGAAGCCCTGCCTCTACACCATAGCCCCCCGGACCGGGATTTGAACCAGGGACCTGCTTGCTGAGAGGCAGCTCTATCAGTTGCGCCACCGTGCTGCTGGGGAATTACATGTCCTATTAAATTAGGTATTTTTAAAATCTTAATACATTTTAGGAGAGTTTCCCCCATTTTTGCTGCATTATGAGATTCTGAAGTTGTCTTTGTATTATTTTTTTATTTTTCTCCCTTTTGTTTGATGGCGTTTTTTGAAAAAACTTTAGATTTTGACTTTTTTGTTTTTTCTAACTAAACTTATTTTTTTTTATATTTTACTCTGGAGGATTCTGGCAACACGAGGTAAACTCTAGATGCCGGTTGATGGCTCATCGAGTCCAGTAACTCGATCTTGGGTTTCTGAGTGTTCTCTGGGGACACAGAGCAACCAAAGTCTTCCCCTGAACCTTATCACCTTACCTTACATTGGCTCAACATTGGTTGAGGAATTTTGAGAGATTTTAGTTTTTTTTTTAGCCCAGTTTAAGGCATTAAGGCGTGGTCGTTCTCTGAAAGGAAGTGAAGGCTTTCACTCAAAAGTACAGAGCATCAAAGACCAATAACCTCCCAAATCAGCTCATCAGAGCGAGGAAAGCACCACATTAGTGGCGTTTTAATTCATTCAACCTTTATTTAGTCAGATTAATCTCATTGAGCCTCGAGGACTCATTTACAAGAGAGACCTGCTACAAACTAAAGAATGATGAACAGCAACAGTAGAGTTTCCTTAACAATCAACAATAGACATATTTCTGCTGGACATATATCCCAAGGATCTACTCACTAAAGATCAATGTTACATATTGCACATTATGTTACTAGTGGCAAGAAAGACCATTACCCTAAATTGGATTAAGCCCTGCCCACCACCTGTTGCTCAATGGATGCAAAAGTTGAAACATGTCTATGTGATAGAGCGTCTGACTGCCCAACTACAAATGAAAATGGATATTTTCTTGTTAAGATGGTGTTGGATTTTACATCTTTTTATTTCTTTCTATATCTTTTTACAAGCTTTGAAATGTCACTGATGATATAAAATGATGCACCTTATACAAGGTGTGTGCATGTCTTCATTGAAGGTTTGAACTATATTTACAGCCCTGTATTCATTTTATAGTGTTTACTACAGTAATTACTTATGTTTTATATATAATCTCACATTTCCTAAAGATAATCTGACAAGTTCTAATTACAAACTAATAAAACATTCTAAGTGAAGCCAAGAAACAGGTAAGATACTGACTCTCATGAGAAGAAGAGTCCTTCTTTGTTCTCTGAGCAGAGCAAGCAAATGCCTCCTGCAGAGTGTGTAAGCCAAAACTGCTCACACATTGATTAACATAAATAAAGTTCAATCCGAGGCCATGGTCTTGAGCCGGAAAAGGGTAGCATGCCCTCTCCGGGTCAGGGAGGAGGTCCTGCCCCAAGTGGAGGAGTTTAAGTATCTCGGGGTCTTGTTCACGAATGAGGGAAAACTGGAGCGTGAGATCGATAGGCGGATAGGTGCAGCGTCCGCAGTGAAGCGGGCGCTGTACCGGTCTGTCGTGGTGAAGAGAGAGCTGAGTCGAAAGGCAAAGCTCTCAATTTACCGATCGATCTACGTTCCCACCCTCATCTATGGTCATGAGCTTTGGGTTGTGACCGAAAGAACGAGATCTCGGATACAAGCGGCTGAAATGAGTTTTCTCCGCAGGGTGTCTGGACTCTCCCTTAGAGATAGGGTGAGAAGCTCAGTCATCCGGGAGGGACTCGGAGTAGAGCCGCTGCTTCTCCACATCGAGAGGAGCCAGTTGAGGTGGCTCGGGCATCTGGTTAGGATGCCTCCTGGACGCCTCCCTGGTGAGGTGTTCCGGGCATGTCCCACCGGGAGGAGACCCAGAGGAAGACCCAGGACACGCTGGAGGGACTATGTTTCTCGGCTGGCCTGGGAACGCCTTGGGATTCCCCCAGAGGAGCTGCTCCAAGTGGCTGGGGAGAGGGAAGTCTGGGCCTCCCTACTTAGACTTCTACCACCGCGACCTGACCCCGGATAAGCGGACGAAAATGGATGGATGGATGGAAGTTCAATCACAACATTTATATACTTTATACGTAATAGGCTACAGTTGAGTAATTAGTCTTTCATAGTTCTCACAGTAATAATAGTTAAGTATTAGACTCCCAAATAATAGTGTTAACGCTTTTAACGTAGACAATTAGAGCCAAAGTGAAAGCGTAATATGTGTTCCTCTCGTAAAACAACCTCCATAAATTCTCCGTTATCAGTAAGGGAATGTAAAGGCAGTCTGCTGCCTTCTGAGTTTCCATTGAGACAGATCTGCTCCTAAGTGGCTGGAAAACGGTGTCACTCAACCTCAAGTGGTTTAGATAAGCAATTGGAAGTGCTCCGGAGGTGGTGGGGCATGACCAAACCTATAAATCTCAGTGACGCACAGCGTTTGGTTGAACAAACTTCAGGCTGGAGAACAGAAAGGTTCGCTCTGATTTGCTCCTCAGACTGCATTCTGATTTTAGTGTAAATCTGCAAACTTTAACTTTGTGTTCAATTAAATAGTTTATACTAAGGTGAAGTGCTCCTTAATTCTGTGCTCGGATCATTTTGAACATCCCAAAATCCTTCAGATGGTGACCGTCCGACGTGATGATGTCTGAGCACACGAGGGGGTGAGACTTGACCCACGAGCGGAGCGGCCGTCTGCATCCAGAGGGAGGTGCCTAAATAACAAAAACAGGTAAGCGGGTGTTACCTAAGTTGGCCGAAAGGCTCAAAAACTCAGCTATTCGGCAGTAAACCAAATTGAAGCCTCTGGTTGTTTTACGGGTGCACCGTCGCCTGAAATAAAGGAGGTTTAGCAGCTAAGGTTAAGATAACCATGTGAGGCATTGAGCACGGAGCTTAAAGTGTGCAGAATAAAGAGAAAAAGCACTAAGAGTAAAAGTTAAGAGTTAAAGAGAAATAAGAGAAGATAAGAAAATATAAAATAAGAGAAGATAAGAAATAATAATAAGATAAGAGAGAAGAAAAATGAAAAATCCTAGTAACTCTGCAGTAGCGCGCCTCTTATTGGTCGACGGGCTGGTAGTGTACACGTAGGTGGGGCCACATGAGCTCAACTGATGTCTTGCTGGGGGAATGTTAGGGACCTCTTAAGAAGACGTAATTAGTGAACCAAACTAGGATTTTAAACGCGAGTCGGGGGCCGTGGAAAAAGCATGACAAAATTAATTAAAAGAATAAACCCATCCATCCATCCATCTATCTTCTTCCGCTTATCCGGGGTCGGGTCGCGGGGGTAGCAGCCTAAGTAGGGAGGCCCAGACTTCCCTCTCCCCAGCCACTTGGAGCAGCTCCTCCGGGGGAATCCCAAGGCGTTCCCAGGCCAGCCGAGAAACATAGTCCCTCCAGCGCGTCCTGGGTCTTCCTCTGGGTCTCCTCCCGGTGGGACATGCCCGGAACACCTCACCAGGGAGGCGTCCAGGAGGCATCCTAACCAGATGCCCGAGCCACCTCAACTGGCTCCTCTCGATGTGGAGAAGCAGCGGCTCTACTCCGAGTCCCTCCCGGATGACTGAGCTTCTCACCCTATCTCTAAGGGAGAGTCCAGCCACCCTGCGGAGAAAACTCATTTCAGCCGCTTGTATCCGAGATCTTGTTCTTTCGGTCATAACCCAAAGCTCATGACCATAGATGAGGGTGGGAACGTAGATCGATCGGTAAATTGAGAGCTTTGCCTTTCGACTCAGCTCTCTCTTCACCACGACAGACCGGTACAGCGCCCGCTTCACTGCGGACGCTGCACCTATCCGCCTATCGATCTCACGCTCCAGTTTTCCCTCATTCGTGAACAAGATCCCGAGATACTTAAACTCCTCCACTTGGGGCAGGACCTCCTCCCCGACCCGGAGAGGGCATGCTACCCTTTTCCGGCTCAAGACCATGGCCTCGGATTTGGAGGAACTGATCCTCATCCCGGCCGCATCACACTCGGCTGCAAACCGCTCCAGTGAAAGTTGTAAATCACGAACTGATGAAGCCAGTAGGACCACATCATCTGCAAAAAACAGAGAAGCGATTCTAAGGCCACCAAAACGGATCCTCTCAACACCTTGGCTGCGCCTAGAAATTCTGTCCATAAAAGTTATGAACAGAATCGGTGACAAAGGGCAACCTTGGCGGAGTCCAACTCTCACCGGAAACGAGCCTGACTTACTGCCGGCAATGCGGACCAAGCTCTGACACCGGTCGTACAGGGACCTAACAGCCCTTATCAAAGGGCCTGGTACCCCATACTCCCGGAGTACCTCCCACAGAACCCCCCGAGGGACGCGGTCGAATGCCTTCTCCAAGTCCACAAAGCACATGTAAACTGGTTGGGCAAACTCCCACGCACCCTCCAGGACCCTGTTGAGGGTGTAGAGCTGGTCCAGTGTTCCACGACCAGGACGAAAACCACATTGCTCCTCCTGGATCCGAGGTTCGACTATCCGACGGACCCTCCTCTCCAGAACCCCTGAATAGACCTTACCAGGGAGGCTTAAGAGTGTGATCCCCCTATAGTTGGAACACACCCTACGGTCCCCCTTTTTGAATAGGGGAACCACCACCCCAGTCTGCCAATCCAAGGGAACTGCCCCCGATGTCCACGCGATATTGCAGAGTCGCGTAAGCCAACACAACCCCACAACATCCAGAGCCCTAAGGAACTCCGGGCGAATCTCATCCACCCCCGGAGCCTTGCCACCGCGGAGCTTTTTAACCACCTCGGCGACCTCAGCACCAGAGATCGGAGAACCCGACCCAAAGTCCCCAGGCTCCGCTTCCTCAGTGGAAGACGTGCCAGTAGGATTGAGGAGGTCTTCGAAGTATTCCGCCCACCGACTCACAACATCCCGAGTTGAGGTCAGCAGCACGCCACCCCCACCATAAATGGTGTTGGTCGCGTACCTCTTTCCCCCCCTGAGACGCCGGATGGTGGACCAGAATCGCCTCGAAGCCGTACGGAAGTCATTCTCCATGGCCTCTCCGAACTCCTCCCACGCCCGAGTTTTTGCCTCAGCAACCACCCGAGCCGCATGCCGCTTGGACTGCCGGTACCTATCAGCTGCTTCCGGGGTCCCACAAGCCAAAAAGGCCCAATAGGACTCCTTCTTCAGCCTGACAGCATCCCTCACTGCCGGTGTCCACCACCGGGTTCGAGGGTTGCCACCACGACAGGCACCAACAACCTTGCGGCCACAGCTCCGATAAGCTGCCTCGACAATAGAGGCGCGGAACACGGCCCACTCGGACTCCATGTCCCCCGCCTCCCTCGGAACGTGTTCAAAGCTCTCCCGGAGGTGGGAGTTATAAACCACACTAAATAAAAATAAACATAAAAAACACAAAATTAAAATCTGTACGAGGCGATGAAAGAACAGCGCATAATTTAAAAAAATCTGCAGACGAAGCGAGAAAAAAACAGCTCATAATTAAAAGACACACACTATGCGTACAAAAAAAATAAACATAATATAAAGTCCACACATGAGGTGATGAAAAAAACAGCTCATAATTTAAAAAAAGGCGCACAACAAAATACAAAAAAGGAGTTGAAAAAATATATAGAGAGTTGCTAAAAAAATCAGCAGTGGACTCAGCTCTGTGTGTGCGTGTGACAAGAGGAGGGACTCATCTCTGATGTGTGTGTGAATAAGCGAGCAAAAGACGCCTTGAGAGGAGGCCCTGATTTAGCGCCTTGATAAGGGTGAGCAGCTGTCATGATCCACGTCCTGTCTGCCATAGTTATGTTTTTAGTTTATCATGTTCACGTCATGTTCACAACAGTTCCAGCATCTTTGATGACTCCGCCCTCATGCCCAATGCCTCATTAACGTTCATAGCACTCACCTGTTTGTTCTTGTATTTAAGCCCCTAGTCCACAGTCATTCCTTGCCAGATTTATGAACGGTTTTGCCAAGTAATTGTCCAACGCTCATGTCTTGTCTTGTCTCGCTCGTTACAACCCTGGTCTAGTTCTCTGGTCTCACGTCTCTTGCTGCAGCCCCCAACGGTACCTTCTCAAACTTTGCTCTCCTGGTTTTTACTCCTGCTCACGTTCTTTGACCTCGATCTCCCGTCTCACTCCTTGTCGGACTTGTTCAGCCATCTGCCTCACGGATACGGACCCATGCCTGCCTTCCACAACCAAGAGATAAGTCTGCTCCTCCTGACGATTCGGCTTTCTGATTATTTGTGTATGACCCTATTCTGGAACAAGGAAATCCCCAATCGTGCAAAGTCCAGCACGGCTCACGTCAAACAAGGAAGTCGCTCTGGATTTCGTCACCTTCTGATTACGTCACTTAGGAGTTCCCTTCAAACCAGAAACGCACTAAGAAGAGCTCCAGCTTCCTGTGACAATACGGACCGGATCCTGCTTTCAGTCTTTTAATAAAATTGTTAAAACTTTATCAGTGTTTGGTCTGTCAGTGAAACTCAAAAACCCATCCTTGACAGCAGTAAGCTAAAAAGCTTGTGCATACTCCGATCAATGTACTATCAGCAGCTCATGGAGTGAAAGGATTACAAAATAACGTTTGAGGGCCGTGTGAGAGGGAATTGTGGTGAACAAGAGATTGGGTCCACCAACGTAATGTGATATATAAAACCATTAAAAAACAATCAGACCGAGTACTGGCGGTAATTAACCGAGTTTATGCAGGAGACGGAGCCAGAAGAAGTGAGCTGGATGTGCTGTTGGCACAGCTGGTCCCAACTGAGGATGAGGATTGCAGACAGCCACTCACAAAATTTGTGTGGGACAGAGTTACGATGATAAAACAAGAGCTACAGAGACTTGCAGAAAAAATGGTGACATCAAAGTCTTACTGGAGTAGCAGACAAATCAAACATGATCAAAAGAAATACTTACAAGTACTAGCAGCTTATGAAGGATGTGTCAGAGCGTACAAAGTTCAAATGAGGAAGAGCAGCACATGGGGAGACCTCCACCCTATGTGACTTCTCAGACCTGTCCAACGGCACCCCCTGCTGGAGTGTACCCAGTAATGCATGTAACATCAGGGACAGTGTGTGTGGACAGTGAAAGGAGGGAAAAGTGGAAGAGGAATCAAAAGAAGAAGGGACCACAGCCAGAAGTTGGATGAAACACCTTGATAGCAGTTTATCTGTTTTAAATGTGCTCTATAAATAAAGACGACTTGACTTGACTTGAACAGGAACAACGATGGTGGGAGTCTGGACAGAACCAACGCCACGAGAGAGAAGCCTCAGATCCAGGAGCGACTGGAAGTGAGAAAACACGAGCAGAAGAAGCTGATGAAGGAACAAGTGCTCAAAGTAATGGGAAGCAAAAATCATCAAAGACTCTAGGAGTAAGTACATCAGGAACAATGCAAAAAACAGTGACTTTTACAGGAGAACTGACTGGCACATTTGAAGATGCAGATGAAGAGCAGCCTATACGTAGGAGACTAGTCAGATATAGAAAAAAAACAGAGAGTTTATGTATGATGGGCCAGGACACCAAGTTCAGACTGAAGATGAAACTGAGGAGAAGGAGGAACAAGTTCATCCTGGAATGGTGACTGATGGAACAGCAGGGAGCAATTTACCTTTAATCACCATTTCAGGATTGACTGGAGACACACGTAGGTATTAACCGTTTGCTATAAGTGATAATGAGGTCATTGTGGAGAAGCTGCCATCCATCTCAGATGGAGGGTCGTGGTGGTTGGAACAACTAAACATTCTTACCTTAGGACATACACAAGCTATGGGTGATCTTAAAGCCATTTTGGCTCTGTGCGCTAATCATGCAATAGTACAGGCTTTTTTAAACACTGTTATAGATGTGGGACACACTCATATTCCCGTTTCAGATTTGCTAGATGAGAGGCCACTGCATGAGGTTTTCAATAAGATATCTCCCATTATCAGAAAACTTTACCCACTACCATTCGGAATGCCCATTCCAGAGTTCAAATGGGACAGAAACATGGAGCCTCGTGAGTTTATCGAACAAAGCAAGGATGCTTGGTTGAAAATCACTTGTAAGCATGCACAATCCAAAAAAAAAAAAACATATTTCAGAAAGGTGGTGCTCTTTGATGTCGGCTCCTCTCAACCCCAGAATGAATGGGCCTATATCCTGGGTTTGGATGTGGACTGCCCCATGTAGGGGGCAGGTACATGTCTTGGACCTGGAGGGTATAGAGTGCATATCGGGATTATGAATGGAATGCGTTGTTATTATATATCTTTGAGAGACTGAGGGTGAGGACGAGGGTAGGCTTGTGTGATTGTATCTGTGTATGAATGTCTATTTGTCAGGCTAGGAATTAGGGTACCCCCTCTTTGATACATCTGAGGCTACTTGGTGTTATGCTCCTGCCATGTGGCCCCCTGGTGGGGTATGCCCTTGCCTACCGGCGCGCTTGGGGTCCTTGGCATCGGAGGTTTGTTAGGTTCTGCTGGCACGAAGGAAGTGTGCAGGAGAAATGCAGGAGAAGGATGGATGAACACTCAGGGAAATTTTTAAAGTGTTTATTTACAATAAAAAAATAAAACAAAACAAAGGCTGGCAGGGCAGCAAGAACTATAAAACTAAACTAAACTGGATTAAACTGAACTAAACTAAACTAAACTGAAGAGGTACTTACTGAACACTCAGGGGAAACACAGAGGGAGAGCAGAACATGACACCATGGGAGGACAAACCCGAGACAATGACAAGACTGAGAGGAGCTGAATTTATACACAGACACACTGATTACATATGACATCCACCTGTGATGATTACAACTAGACACAGGTGAGACAGGGGCAGAAACACAGAGCTGAACTAAACACAAGCAGACAGAACACAATAAGCTGAATTAAACAAACATGAAGACTATATTAAACACAAGACTGAAACAAAACAGAAAGCTGAATTAAGCACAAACAGACAGAACACAGGAGGAAGCTGAAGTAAACAGACAGAACACAGAAACCAGACAACTAGGAGACACAGGGCTGGATTAAACATGGATTAAACATAAACAGACAGACCATGACATAACCTCCCCCTCAAGGGACGGCACCCGACGTCCCCTAAGACCCCAAAACACACAAGAAACACAGAACGGGGTGGGAGGACGGGGGAAAACAATCTAAACAAAAAACCGACAGGACTAGACCTGGGAACTAAACAAAGACCAAACACACACAAAAAAAAACCCATCAGAAGGTCAAGGGACGGCCAGAAGGCCGACCATCGCCAGGAGCCAGGTCAGGCGGACGACCGGGAGGCCGACCATCGCCAGGAGCCAGGTCAGGCGGACAACCGGGAGGCCGTCCATCGCCAGGAGCCAGGTCAGGCGGTCGACCGGGAGGCCGTCCATCGCCAGGAGCCAGGTCAGGCGGACGTCCAGCACGAGGAGCCTTGGAGACCATAGCAGACAACACGGGGGCCACAGGAGCCGCAGACGTCGAAGGCCAGATCTCAGGAGCCGCAGACGTCGAAGGCCAGACCTCAGGAGCCGCAGACATCGAACGCCAGACCTCAGGAGCCGCAGACATCGAAGAGTCAGTCACTGCCGCAGGCGTCGAGGAGTCGGTCACTGCCGCAGGCGTCGAGGAGTCGGTCACTGCCGCAGGCGTCGAGGAGTCGGTCACTGCCGCAGGCGTCGAGGAGTCGGTCACTGCCGCAGGCGTCGAGGAGTCGGTCACTGCCGCAGGCGTCGAGGAGTCGGTCACTGCCGCAGGCGTCGAGGAGTCGGTCACTGCCGCAGGCGTCGAGGAGTCGGTCACTGCCGCAGGCGTCGAGGAGTCGGTCACTGCCGCAGGCGTCGAGGAGTCGGTCACTGCCGCAGGCGTCGAGGAGTCGGTCACTGCCGCAGGCGTCGAGGAGTCGGTCACTGCCGCAGGCGTCGAGGAGTCGTGCGTCGAGGAGTCGTGCGTCGAGGAGTCGTGCGTCGAGGAGTCGTGCGTCGAGGAGTCGTGCGTCGAGGAGTCGTGCGTCGAGGAGTAGTGCGTCGAGGAGTCGTCAGGCGAGGAGTCGTCAGGCGAAGTTGAGACGTCGATGGCATCGGGACCCTTCGTCGAAGTAGAGATGTCGGCGGTGCCGGGACCCTCTGTCGATGCAGAAGCGTCAGCAACGCCGGGACCCTCCGTCGAAGTAGAGATGTCGGCGGTGCCGGGACCCTCTGTCGATGCAGAAGCGTCGGCAACGCCGGGACCCTCCGTCGAAGTAGAGGCGTCGGCAACGCCGGGTCCCTCCGTCGAAGTAGAGGCATCGGCAGCGCCGGGACCCTCCGTCGAAGTAGAGGCATCGGCAGCGCCGGGAACCTCCGTTGAAGTAGAGGCATCGGCAGCACTGGGACCCTCTGTCGAAGTAGAGGCATCGGCGGCGCTGGGACCCTCAGGAGACGTAGAGGCATCGGCGGCGCTGGGACCCTCAGGAGACGTAGAGGCGTCTGTGGCACTGGGACCCTCCATCGATGTAGAGGTGTCGACGATGCTAGGACCCTCTGGGGCTGTAGGGGCGGTATCTTCGGCGGTAGAACCAGGAGCCGAAGAACAAGGAGCTGAGACTGTAGCTGCTTGGGGACCAGGAGCCGAGGATGAAGGCAGATACTGTGCCACAATGGCTGCCTTCCAACTTTCCATCTCCTCCACTGAGCGAGTGCTGTACCGGACCTCCGGTAAGCGAGGGCAGTCAGGCGAAGAGTGAAGTGGGGATGGGCAACGTGGTGCAGTGGCGAGAAGAGGTGGAGATGGATGGTGCTGGTAGTCTGTGGTTCCGACCTTACTTTTCCGCTTTTTCCTGCTGCGTCGGCGGCGTGAGCTGAGGACAGGAGCACACCAGAGATCGTCCTCCAGCTCAACGTCATCTTCAGACCACTGCAGGTGTGGCAAGCAATAAGTCGGTGGGGTGGAAGAAGAAGCTGGCTTAATAGCCAGGCGGCTCCCCCGGAGCTGAAACCTTTGTTCCTCCTCCTCGACCAGAAGAGGAGATGACAGGACTTCTACCTCCGGTCTACGGCCACCTCGTCTCTGGACGGGTTCGGTCCGGAACCCCCCACACCGGATGACAGGCTTCACTTCCACTCGCTCTCGTCTCTCCTTCTCTCGCAGGGCAGTCTTGTCAGCCTCACGGGCAAGAAACTCAAACAGGGTAATCATCTCACCCTTGGGTCTGGTTTGAGGTCCAGCCATTCTCCTGCTGGGTTCAGTAGATGGTCTCGGGTTTCTGTTAGGTTCTGCTGGCACGAAGGAAGTGTAGAACCCAAATGCAGGAGAAGGATGGATGAACACTCAGGGAAAATTTTAAAGTGTTTATTTACAATAAAAAAATAAAACAAAACAAAGGCTGGCAGGGCAGCAAGAACTATAAAACTAAACTAAACTGGATTAAACTGAACTAAACTAAACTAAACTGAAGAGGTACTTACTGAACACTCAGGGGAAACACGGAGGGAGAGCAGAACATGACACCATGGGAGGACAAACCCGAGACAATGACAAGACTGAGAGGAGCTGAATTTATACACAGACACACTGATTACATATGACATCCACCTGTGATGATTACAACTAGACACAGGTGAGACAGGGGCAGAAACACAGAGCTGAACTAAACACAAGCAGACAGAACACAATAAGCTGAATTAAACAAACATAATAATATAATAATAATAATAATAATAATAATAATAATAATAATAATAATAATAATAATAATAATTGTCTAATCTTGTCATCTGCGTATGTTTCCCATACACAGACGAAATTCGTCTCTGCATTTAACCCAACCACCTACCAGGCGGTGCAGTGAGCAGCCATAGAAGGCGCTCGGGGAGCTGGAGAAATAGGTGTGCACTCATAGACACCCCAAGATGTGTAGTGGCCGGGACGCGAACCCGCGTCCTTCGGGTCCCAAGTCAAACGCCCTAACCACTACACCATCTTGGCTCCTGAAGACTATATTAAACACAAAAGACTGAAACAAAACAGAAAGCTGAATTAAGCACAAAAAGACAGAACACAGGAGGAAGCTGAAGTAAACAGACAGAAACCAGACAACTAGGAGACACAGGGCTGGATTAAACATGGATTAAACATAAACAGACAGACCATGACAAGGTTGGGCACTTGGGCGTATGTCGGCTCAGCCTGGTGGCTACCTGGTGGGGCTGGTGTCCTCTGGTCCTATCGGGTCTGGGCCTGAGTCCTGGTGCCCTGGCCTTGGCGCCTGGGCCTGAGGCTATGTCAGTGTAACGGGATTACAGCTGGGTGAGAACCAAGGTGGACCCATAGGGTCCTGTGAGTTTGTCGCTATTGGCCCCTGGGGGTCATTGTATGTGGTCACTGGTAGGGCCCTTCCGGTTCTCCCCTATGGTCAGATCTGGGGGGTGGGTGAGTGGTTCGTCCTGTTTGGATGTCCCTGGGGGCTCTGAGCTTGGGGTCTTTCTTGGGGTCTTGGGCTCTGTTACTCCCCTTTGTCTGCCTTGGGTCTTGGGGGGCGGCTCTCTGATGCTTCACAGTCACTATTGAATGTTCTATTAGATAAGCCTTATTCATTTATGCATGCTTACAACCACACACTAATCGATGCAGGGATACACCCGCAGGTATTGTATGTAGACATGTAGATGGGTATATGACTGAATATGATATGAATGTATGCAAGTATATAGTATATATATATACTGCAGTAGATTATATAAATA
>JBBPBX010047174.1:0-26276 GCA_038048925.1 Garcialebias charrua | reverse complement strand
CGGGAAAGGAGGGTCCGAGACCGGAACTCTCGCCCGCAAACTAATGCCCAGGTGGACTGGACCTCATCTGATAACAGACAAAGTGTCCTCAGTCGTCTACGAAATCAAAATCAGCAAAGGCCGCAAAGAGCCAATTGCTAAATGGGTACATCGAAATCAGATCAAACCTTACAAGGCGTTCAATGACTCCACAAAAGACAAAGATCTCACAAACTCACCGACTTCATGGGATAATAAGGTCGTCCAAACACAAGTTAGTAAATAAACTAATCAGGTTTAAACTACCATATTTCCCACCCTATAAGTCGCATTGTCCAATTTGAACTTAGAAACGCTAAGCCTAAAACCCACAACAAAAAACTAACCTTAACAACCATTTAAATCCACGAGATTTAATTTGACCTCGGTCATAAAGTTGAGACCTGTTTTTCTTGTGTGTTGCACTTTGGAATCTGACGACAAGAGTGTGTCGAAGCAGTGAAACGTTGTTTCCTTGTGTTTAGTCATTACTGTTGTCATTAGTTGAGATATTGTTTGTTTCTGAACACTCCCAGCCAAAAAGGTTTTGTATTAACATTGGTTAAAGAATGATATGGGTTTAACTATGCCAACATGCAGTTCGTTTTGTTAAATCTCAATCGTCGAAGAGTCAATGTAGTTTAAAGCTACTCAAGGTACCATAAACTACATTGACCTCACAATTTCTAAATTGAACCGATTCGATCGTTTCTATTTTAGATTACCTATTCATTTTGATGAGTCTCGCCATAGACTTCAAAATTTATTAGGAATACCAAATCCTACGTCGTTCGTCTAAAAGACAACAGACATTTAGATCAAACTATATTTCATTTTTATTTTAGTTTAACCTAAACTAAGTAATGAATGGAGGAATAGTTTGGAATTAGAGGCCTTCGTTACAGAAGCCCTCCAAAATTTTATAGGTACAAATCCCTATATCTAATTTTACAGAATTGATCCACCCCTTAATTGGTAATTGTAGCTGATCTAAACCATGATAGCTTACATACCAGGTGCATATAGGTAGGGCCTAATGTAAAATCCCAATCATAAGCCCACCTAAAAAACCACATAATTGCATGACACATAGAACCAGAGTGGCACTGACTGGAACCAGCCAGCCAACAACCTTCGATGTGGGGACCTGCAGCTCCAACGCTTGGTCTTCAACCTTCATCCAAGGATCGCCTCCTCTGCGTCAATCGAGGGATCCCCTCTACATGCTGATTATGAAAACAATTGTTGCTGATCAATCAACAAAACTAATCGTTGTGGAATTACTGCTGTGGAATTACCGCTGTGGATTATAAGACTTTGCTTTCCAAGGGATCACAGACTTTGTTTTCCAAGAGTTAACAGACTTTGTTTTCCAAAGGATTAAAAGCTTTTCGCAATGGGATTACCTCCGAACAGTATGGAATTTCAAAAACTTTATGGGATTATAATTTTTGATTTTTCTTTTCCACTTGCTGGATTACTTCAAGATCAAAGACAGTTCAAGGTTTCCTTTCGTGTTGGACCCCATCCCCAAGGACTGGCGATGGCTTCCAAAAGGGGGGAGATGTAGTGGACCTACCCAGGGTCAAATTAAGGTTTTTGAACTGTCCAGTGATGACCTTTACTGACCTCTCAGTAAAGCAAGACATTTACTACAAAATCATTCATTTAGCTATAATCTGATAACATAGTCACCAAAAGAGACTATTTCTATCTTTGATTTTAGGCTGATGTGATCAAAAGAATAACTTTTGTCATTTTCATGATGTGTGCTTTTAAGCTGTGTTATTCTGTGAGAGTTAAACTGTGTTCACTGCTGTGTCAAAGGTGAAATCTCGGGTCACAGAGACCGGACGGTTTTGTTTAGAAACTCAGAGGACAGTAATCCGTTGTTTTTCATGAAAGGGCTCCAGCTTGCTGTGCCTTTCCCTAAACAAATCTCTCTCTGCTCTGGCTGTAACCTTGGGCCTGATAAGGCAAGTTCACTCCTCTCTTTGTTCCTGCTTTTTAAGTTCTAACTGTGCGAGAACGCTTCAGAGTTTCTGGGAGCTTCGAAAGATGATGTGAACCTTCCAAAGAGCTGAATGACCACAAGTCACGCGCTAAGGACTCGTCATCCAGCTGGGACTGATAACATGTTGTTATGGGTCCACTTCGAACAAGCGTAAGCTCAAGAACTTTGTTTATTCCTTCCTGGAATAAGTTTATCTTGAAGTCAGAGGCCTGAAGCTGACATATTCTCTGATGACCAAGCGAAAACCAGGAGACGTTGGAAAACGTAAACCAGAACCCTGCTTGAAGGTATTGTACTGGTTCCCACAAGGACCCGTGCATCTGAAAAGCTACAAGGTCTTCCCTCTTACCGGGCCGTCGTCAAAAGGTAAAGAGCTGTTTACAAAACGTACCTGGATTTTAGCAGAAGTCGGAGGAGAAGTGTCACTCTGGTATCATGCTCACGATAATTTCTTCTTAAATCTTTCCTCCTATTCTTTCCCCTCTCAATCTAAGCTGGAAACTATAATTAAGCTGAAGAGCCCACAGACTAAATATGTTAACATCCAATATTGAAGTCTGTTGTGTTAAATTTAAGTGTGCTGACGTATTAATTTGAAAGAAAGTGAAATCATGTCAATCAAGTGTAATGGTGTTAATTTAGTTGATTTATTTTAAATAAATGATAGTGTCTCTTTGACATATCAAACTAAGTTAACGTCTTTGTCACTTAATGGCTTTGTGTATTTATCCATCATAAAGATCACAGAAATATTGGGTAAACTGAAAAAGAACAGAATCCGTGAATTTACTATTCAATCTGAATAAGTAAATTAATTAAGGTAAAGAGGTCAGTATTAATATTGACCTCCTCATAACCCCTTACAACTATAATATTTTATCAGTTATGTATAGGGCTCAAAATAATGCATTACCTTTAAATATCCAAATGCATTTTGTTAAAAGACAAAGTTGTTATAATCTTAAGGGGACAGAGATGTTTGTAAAACCACAATTCAGAACTAGTTTGAAGGGACGTTCTACCTCAATCCAGGGAATTAGATTATGGAATGGCTTGGAGAATGTAGTTAAAAATGCCAAGTCAATGTTTACATTTAAGAAAATGATCAAAACGAATGTGTTAAAAAATATATGAAATAGCGTAATGTGTATTGTATTAGTTAGAAAATTAGAAAGAGTTAGTCATTTTGTACTGTTGGTTGAAGATTATTATTGTTTAATCTGATTGTTGGAAAAAAGGGGCAGATATAATAAGATTTATTCTTCTTTCTGCTACCTTTCATTTTTTTATATTTTGTACATTATCATTTATGGGATTGTCTTGTATTGTTTCTTTTGTAAAAAAAATGAACAAATGTAATAAACATAATAATAAACATAAACAAACATAAACATAAACTGGAGTATCTAAAGCAGGGGTCTGCAATCTTTATAATCAAAAGAGCCATTTTACGCCTTTAAATTAAAAGCGATCAGAGCTGTGATTATCAACTGGTGGCCCTTGGGCCACTTTTGGTTTTTTGGAGGGGTCTTTTCTGGCCATTAGGGGTAACATTATAAAGCTAAAAATATCTAATTATTTTGATTTTTACAATTTAAGACAAATGAAAAGACCAGATTTTTTAAATTAATATCTATGAACTATGCCAACCTATGTATTTGTTTTAATTGTGGCAAAATTAAGTATAGAAATGGGAGAAACTCCCATTTCTCGGGAAATGGGAGTTTAAGTATCTCGGGGTCTTGTTCACGAATGAGGGAAAACTGGAGATCGATAGGTGATAGGTGCGGTGTCGGCAGTGACCCAGGCGCTGTGCCGGTCTGTCGTGGTGAAGAGAGAGCTGAGTCCAAAGGCAAAGCTCTCAATTTACCAATCGATCTACGTTCCCACCCTCATCTATGGTCATGAGCTTTGGGTTTTGACCGAAAGAACGAGATCTCGGATACAAGCGGCTGAAATGAGTTTTCTCTGCTGGGACTGGACTCTCCCTTAGAGATAGGGTGAGAAGCTTGGTCATTCGGGAGGGACTCAGAGTAGAGCCGCTGCTTCTCCACATAGAGAGGAGCCAGTTGAGGTGGCTCGGGCATCTGGTTAGGATGCCTCCTGGTAGCCTCCCTGGTGAGGTGTTCCGAGCATGTCCCACCGGGAGGAGACCCAGAGGAAGACCCAGGACACGCTGGAGGGACTATGTTTCTTAGCTGGCCTGGGGACCCCTTGGGATTCCCCCAGAGGAGCTGGCCCAAGTGGCTGGGGAGAGGGAAGTCTGGGCCTCCTTACTTGGGTTGCTACCCCCGCGACCCGACCCCGGATAAGCGGAAGAGAATGGATGAATGGTTTTGGTCAAAGCTTGAAAGAACTGCATGCGGCTCCAGAGCCACAGGTTGCAGACCCCTGATCTGGAGAAAATCCATGCATGGTGTTGGCTTTGATTCTTATTCGCCCCAGAATTCGTTATTTGGTTCACTTTGGATCAGAAAGGAGAAATACACTGAAAATAAGACAAACACACGTAATTTAAAGTTCCAAAAACCAGTTTAATTAATCATAAGTTTAAAAAGTCACAGAATACATTTGTTCTATTTCTAAAAGCCATTACATTTGTTTAAAAGAGAACAAGTGAGAAAGTGGGGAGAGAGGGGGGGAAGAAAATACATTGAAATGCGTTTCAAGGGAGACCCCATGTATACAACCTGATTAGTCTGAATCCAGCTGTTCTTCTCCCTGGGTTTCTCTGCATTCCTGGTTGGAGGAGGATACTCATGTTTTTATACTCCTGCAAGGTATTTCTGCTTTCCACCAATCACAGAGGCCCTTCTTTGTTTTCTGGTGGGGTATTTTCCTTCCCCTTAACTGATAGAGGCCTCTATCATGTCTAACAGGAAACACCATTTGCTTTTTCCATCTCACACAGACCCTTAACAGCCACACAGAACAAAGAGGCCCCAGTGACTTCCTGCCAGTCATATATCTGCAAAATCATAAAACTGTCAGACAGATAGGCGCCAGGCCTTCTACCCTTCTCCCCCAAGCCAGAACTGATCCAAACATAGCACTCTTACAGAACCAGAACCTCACATGAGTACATGCTCACATCCTGTCTCCCCTCAGGAAATCCTTACCATTCTATAAGAGAAACTGATCATTTGAACACCGTGTGAAAACTCCTTCAAAATAAATGAAAACACAAAGACAAACATATTTTATTTCATAACAAACCCCCTTTGGACCTCATTCTGCTGAGGTCCATCCCAAAAGAAATAAAATCACACACCTAATAACGTAGCTAAATGCATATATACACAATATTCAATCAGTTTTTTCAAAATCCTCCAAGTTATAGTTTTTTAACAAAAGCAGTTGTCGCAACACTTCAGGATCCCTTTTTTCCAGGGTGGACATGATAAGTCTTACCGTCAAAGACCTTAAACAAGGCACGTAGCAGTACCCGCAAGTTATAAGTATGCCTAAGAAAATAGCCAATGATACCATTATAGATACAAACACCTGTTTCCAGGGACTAAAGATCTTTATCAGCCAATTTTCCAGTGGGTCGTCCAGACCCGAATGGCTTTTCATTTCATCTGAGAGGGTTCTAAGGCCTTCTAGGGCTCTTGTGACTTTTCCATCTGGAGCAGTGTTGTTTGGAATAAATGTACAGCAAAGGTCACCAAACATACTACAAACCCCTTCCCGTTCCACCAAAAGCATATCCAACGCCATCCTGTTCTGAACTGCCATCAGGGAAGTCGGCGCCAGTTGTTCAACCAGACCTTCTACCGCGTCTCTGGTGAGATTGGACAGTCGCATAACATTATAATGCACATAATTTATCCTGTACATTTTTATTGGGAGTAACAGGAAACACTGCTGAAATGATAGGAAAGCTCTCAAACCCAGCTGCCTCCTGATCAGCCAATTTGTATTCATTTGGCACACCCCACGGAATGCCTATAGAGTCAATATAAGTAGGTGAGCCGACGGTTGGATCAAAATTAGCAGATCTCCTTCTCCTATTTTGAGAGAGATCAGTTCCGTTCAGGATCTCCAATCTGGGACCAATCAGAGCCAGAGGAGCCGCCAATCGTACCATGGCACAAAGTCCAATGGTGTTGTCCAAGATACGAGTGAGTAATCTCCTTTCCCCACAATAGTAGTATAAGCCCGATCTAACAAGAGGGCCAATCACTTTTCTATCCCCTTTTTCTGTGCTCGCTGGCCTCGTCTGATTGCACCAGCTTGGGTCAATCATGCCCACATTTATTTTGGCATTTGGACTCGTGAAATTAAAACAGAAGTAATCATTGCGTTTTGTAGCATGGAACGGGCCAGCTTTGGTGTGATTCCCGGCTAAGGGAAACACTTCACTTAAGGTTGTACAATTAGCATGCATCTGCGTTCTGGTCAAGTTTAGCATGCAAGCAAACCCCCATGTATCCTCTGGGAACAAGGGAGCCGGCTCAGTGTACAACAGCGGGCGTGCTGCGGCGCATGCCACGCATTCAGACAACGAGGCCTGCTTTGCCGCCTCCGATAACCATGCCAACCATATATTATTGTCATGGTATCCGGTAGACATTGCGATTACCTCGACCGGAGTCAACTTTGTGTAATCGGTGGTAATTATGTCTGAAGTTTGGTGCGGGGTCACAGGGGGAAAAGAAGAGTTACCTAGAGAGCTGATAGTGTTTACCATTTCAATTCGTAATGATCCATATTTTGGTGGATAGGAGTTCACTATCACTCTCATAACATGAAAATTGAACGGATGTTCGTCCATTTCAAAAGTGGACACCGCTTTAATAGACAGGGAAACCGGATTCTGGGTGAGGGAAAAATCCCTCTGGAGAGTGAACTTGCTAGTCCAAAACTGGCGAAATCCTGGCCGATCCGACTTAGGCTGGGAAAATACCCAGGACCCTTGTTGTAAAACCACCTTATCCCCGCTACATTGGACATTTTGGCCAGCACATAGTACAATTTCCCCCCAAGTGCAGCTCTGTGGGCATTGTAAAGCCGTAGGTGGACACTGACACATGTATATATCTGCATGCCTGAATGAAATATTCTGGCCTGCACAATCAATTACATCGCATAAATCGAACGTAAAAGTGGTAGTCTGGTTTGCGATATACTCTAGTTTGAGGATTTTTTGGTGCGCGCCATACTCTCTCTTATGTCTATAAACTACGCAATCATTTTTCCCAGGGATTACGCAAAAATGTTCTAGGAGGACAATCAAAATTACCATACTTATTCCACTTATTCCAACTACCATAGTGACCCTCTTGTCTGGCCACCACATTTTGAATCAATTTATTAATATGCAAATTGTAGAATATAAGGAAATATATGCAAACTATGAACGATAATAATAGTAAGCGCTTTAGAATATTGCAGAATTATGAACCTTAAGTTCCAAGTTCCTCCTCCAGCAGCAAGGCAGTTGTCTCCCTTGAACACACAAAAATAGAGAAAGAACACCAGATTTATATCACCATCACAGAAACATTAATATACTTTTTGAATGTGCCACACGTACTCAGGGGCATTCCCCTGGCATTGCTCGGGAATGTCCTCCTATGTCCCCGAGTTTTCTTCGTGTAATGTGTGACTCTAATATGTAATGTTTTTATCGTTTTAGGTGTCTGTTCTATGTGTGCATATTCCAGTACCGAGTGGCCCCTTTAAACAGAGTCTTTCTGGGCCCGCACGCAACTTTACTCAGCTACTTTCGTCTATCAAGGCACAAGAGTTCGAATGCGAGCTCTTCTTGTTGTCCCGCTCGATCCTCTTAGCTCCTTCCTGGTTCATGGGCTGGAGCACACTGACTTCAATGGTACCAGATCTCCCCCTTTCCTCTCAGCCTGACCGCATGTGAGGTTCTCTCGGTCACTTGGAAAGGACCTGCCCAGCGAGGCTCCGCCCACTTTCTCTTAACGACCCTCAGCAGCACCCACTCAGCTGTGGGTAGGTCAGGGTCTCCTGGTGGACCCTTTTTCTCGTGTACCTGCTGAGTAAAGTTGGTTACCAAAGCTTTTAACTCATCAAAATATACCTTATGGTCCATCTTTCGGTCCCCCTCGTTGGGCAGAGAACAAGCATTCGGTCCAGGGAAAGGTCGACCTGTAGTTAACTCATAGGGAGAGAAACCAGTGCCATTATTAACAGAAGTTCTTACAATCATTAATGCAATTGGCAGAGCGTCAACCCAGTTTAATCTGTGCACAGATTTTGCTCAATTTTTGTTTTATGTTCTGATTCATCCTTTCGACCTTGCCTTGGGACTGGGGATGGTACACGGTTCCGAAGGCGTACTTTAATCCTAACATTTTTTCCACAGCCTGCAGGTCTGCGTTTTTAAAATGTGTACCATTATCAGATCTGATTTTTTCGGGAAACCCATGTCTAGGAATGTAATGGTTTATCAGGAACTTTATGACTGTTTTACTGTCTTCTTTTCTTGCAGGTATGGCTTCAGGCCATCCTGTGAGGGCGTCGACACACATCAACACATATCTGTACCCCTTAATGGTTTCAATCATGTCTGTGTAATCTATGATCACTTCCTGTCCTGGTCTGAACAGGAAGGGAAATATCCCTTGTTCTGGTTTTACAGCAGGTCGAATGTTGTATTGTAAGCAAACTTTGCAGGTTCCTATGTGTTCAGTTATCATGTCTTTCATGTGTGGATGCCACCATTGCTGAAGATTCCTGGCCATTTGTCCGCCGCCCACATGAGCCAGACCGTGTGCTTCCTGAAAAACTAATGGTTTCAGAGTCATGGGCAGGATCCACTTTTCATTAGGTCCTGTCCACAACCCGCTCTGTTCATTCTTTTTTCCTCCCTTGTGTTTTGCTACTCCACCAGTTCGGCAGGCACAGGACACGTACCAAAAACCTCACTGCAGCCTTCTCCTCCAAGGGGTCTAAAGACTAGCTCTTTAAGCTAGTCCCATAAAGGCCGTGTTGAGGTGATTCACCCAGACAGTTCACAGCCGTAACCATACGCCACACCCACAGTTCCACTTCGCGCCTCGCCTCGTCCAAGCAGCAGGGTCGAGGTCGTTTAGCACGAAGAAGCGTATGTTCGTGACTGCTCACCTCTTATTTTAGCGTTGCAATTGTTTCAGGTCTGGTTGTTTTTAGGGTCCCGGCGCGGAACTCAGGGGTGTTGTTTAATACTCGGAGCTAGGAAACCTTTAAAAACCTCCTCTTATTTTGTTGTTATTGTTGAACCAAGCTTTTCCATGTTTACGTTAAACAAAAGGTGAAATGAGAATCTAGAATTTTACTTTTTGCTCTTTAATTAATATCTTTAGCAAGGGAACAGCAACAAGCACAATTACATAATGATTATAAATTTCGGTTACATAGAATTATAAACCACACTCTGACCTTCACACCTCAAGCCAATAAAGTTCTTTCTCATAACCCTCTATGTCTCGAAACATCTCTGAGCATCAACTTTCAGTGGCCAAGTTAGTTTTCCCATGATTTTATCCTAAGTGCTGTTGACCTATCTGACAGAAGTTCTAAGAGAAGTTCTCTTACCACGGCTTTACTGAAATCCTTGAAGGCTCTCCTCGTAGTAAGAGACCATGCCTGCCCCTCAGGAGGAGGGTACGGGTCTTCTCCAGGCAAGGGCAGTTGCTCTGATTTAGAAGATGCAGGGATTGGGTTTAGCCCGGGCCAAGTGTCGGAAGAAGGTTAACTCCAGTCTCGTAGCTGTAAGTACAGAATTAAATCCAATCTCGTGTTCAACAAGAAGAGAAGTGACTCTATACTCATCTAGGACCAGAGGATTCCTTATCCTGCGGGCGTCCCTCTCTTCCAAGCTGCTTGCCGTTACTCCCCTCGCCTGCCGATCACCGAGACTAGGCTAGTCTCGGCAATGTTCGAGCTCGACTCGATTCACTCGACTGGACTTGACTGGCCCCGTTCTGTCAGATCAGGGCTTTTTTATGGAGCTCTTTTCCCCTCCTTCGGGGAGGTTCCTAGGTGTTGCTATGGCTTTTACCCAATCATCTTAGTACCTGGAACATTAACTTTTTTGTTCCAGTACTTTGACATTTGACTTCTATCAAATACGTCAACCTTTGTTTTTGTGGTTCGTTGACATTTGTTAACTATCATCTAATACGTCAGTGTATGTACATTCCAGTACATACACTCTGCTCCTGCCCACGCGCTGACATTTGACTTCAATCAAGTGCGTCAACTTTGGTTTTTGTGGTTGTACACTGACATTTGACTCCCTGTTCCATCAAGCCATCACAGCTTGTTTTTAACACTACTTGTACGTTTGACATTTGTTTTCTTTCCAGTACGTGTTAACTTCTATCAAGCCACTTAGCCCACACCCTCACACTAGCAGTTAACTTTCGCTCCAGCACGCTGACACCTGTTTCCTGTTCCATCAAGTCACCTCAGCCCACTTCCTGAGCTACCAGTTAACCTTTGATGCTGGCTTGTTGCTTGCTCAAGTTTAACCTTTGATGCTGGCTTTGCTGTTTTGCTCAAAGATGCTCCAGAGACAACAGGGGTTTGCAGACTTGGCATGTCTGCTTTTCACCTCAACAAGTTGATCACATATTTTACTGCAAGGATTGTAACAGATCATTTTCACCTTAAAACATGATCATAACATTTCATTAATCAACATTCTTTCTTATATTGTATATTGTCTCCAGTTTTAACTGACAAGCTGAAGTCCTTCATACACTCTGCTTCCTGCTCATGTCTTAAAATATGTCCAGACTTATCCTGGCTCTCATCTTGTGTCACACTCTTACACATAAAAATGAGATGGTTATAAAGAAAACATCAAACAGAACTAATTAACATAGATTATCTATTGGTTATATATGTATTTGCTTTAAAATATGATAATACTTGAAGCATGAGTATATCTGAAACCTGACTACAGAAAGCATAACTACAGTTAATAATGGTTAACCTCTGCTGGAGAAGTGAGCAGTCTGATTTCAGCTCATTGAAAACTGCTCCTGTTCCATCTGGAGTGCTGGTTTTCCAACACCCCCTTCTTGAAATCAGAAACTGCTCCGTTTTTTACCACCCGGATCAAGCAAGTATTCAAACTGTTCAGCTGCGCCCAAGAGATCTTTCTCGGATGGCAATGTTTCGGAGCATTCTAGCTCGATCGCCTCTCCAGGATGCGGACACGGGCCATCGGTCTTGTCAACATCAGGACCCTGGTCTGTCTCCCAAACGACCTTCCCAGTCGACAAGTTCATATGCAGTGTCCTCGGGAGCTGTTCTGCGTTGTCGTCCCGTGGTGCAGTTGCCTCCAGGGGCTCCGGACTGTTTCTGTTTGTAGCAGAAAGTTGAGGTAGATGATGGGCACTCAGTGAACATGCAGGCTTCATGGGCAGGGGTAGTTGGGTCTCTTCCAACATCGGGGACCCGACAGGGGTTATAAGGTCATAAGCTGGCTGACCGTCAAGAGGGAGAGTGGAGTGGGTCAGGGTTGGCACCTCAAGTTGTTGCTCCGGTTCCAACTCCGGTGTGTCCGCCTCTGATTCTGCAAGGCGGTCCGGCTCTAGAGGATTGGGCCTCTCCGGAGTCAGGATTGGTGGCTCGAGGGTGGTAGGGCTAGTTGGGTCAGTGAGCATGGTACCGTTGGAGCTAGGTCTTCGTGAACCGCCAATACCGTTGAGCAGGAAGTCCCCGAGGAAGGACTCAAGGACGCGTTGCTCAGCACAATCTAGAGAGAGGTCTAGCGGTTCGGAATTGCTCATCTCAAATCCCATGGGCTCTGTATCTGGTTGGATTCCTCGTGGTAGAGGGTTAGGTTGGCCAGAGGATAATTGCTAGTTCTGATTTGCAAGTTCCACCATAGGCGCCATGAAAATATAACCACTGGCATCTTGGTCTTTGGTTGGTTTCATGGATGGTATGGGAACCACAGGAGGGTCAGCTGCCAAGTTAAGGACCCAAGGACGCTGGCCACCGGGGAGGTAGAGAGTCATTGAATCCTTGCATAATCATAAATGGGGGACTTTGGGTCAGAATCAGCCCTGTGATCAGTTGAAGGGTCACGAACCTTGTCTTCTTGGTAGAATTTTCCCAGAGCCTTGCCACAACCGGGAGATATACCGCTTGTAGCGGGATAGTTACCCTTGGTACATAAGGTTCAGACCCCCAGGCAGAGCTCCAGACGACTTTACAGGACCGTTCCATCTCCCAACATGCGTCTGCAGGCGTTTGTGAAAGACTGTTGGGTCCATTTGAGATTAGAATTCCGTGCACCACTCCTGAGAACACTACGTTGGAGTGACAGTGTTGGCACCACCAGGTTGGCCCCACAGCCCAGAGGTAACGGGTCTCTTCCAACTCTTGTTGGCAGTAACAACATGTTACTTCAGGCTCCACTGCCACTGGTCCTTCATTCTGAGAATATTCATAGTAAGAAATCAACAACAACAAAAAACTCAGCGAAAGAGTACAAGTAGAAAGAGTACAAGTAGTAAAGAGCACAGAATCAAAGACTCAAAAGGTTTTTTTTTGTTTTGTTTTTTATACTAGAGAACAAATTTTTTTTTTTTTTTTTTTCTGGAGAACCTTTTTTTTTTCTCCATTGTTTTCTCTAGCAGCATGAATTTACTCTCAGACCTCATCACTCTTTGAAACACTCAACTACGTCTTGCACGGGCCTATACAGGCCGTCGGCTATACCATTGAGCCTTTCCTGAAGCGATGAGACGTTGAGCAAAATGTTTTTTTTTTTTTTTTTTCAACAATCATAGTACAATAGGTAACAATAGCATGAGCGGGGGGGTTAAGCCATTGTTGGTTATGAAGATCAGCTTTCTTCTACATTTGGCTCTCCAGTGTGCTCAGGGAGATACCACGGCATCCATTGACCTCCGGTGCAGAGGGAACTGGACTAGGATTCAGTTTGAAGATGGCGGCATAGGTCATCATCCAGACCACAATAGGTAATGCGGTACAGAGACCGGCCCAATAGAATGTGGCACAAGCCCCCCAAACTGAACCCCACCCTATCAGTACAACCAGTTTCAAAGCCCATTTTCGTCTGCCTAGTGGCTGCAGGGATATGGTCTGGTGTAACAGACGTGCCAACACGGTGACAGCTATTAGACCTTCCAATACTGTTGTGACAACTTTTCCAGCCGTGCCTCCGCATCTTGAGACAGGTATTAGCAGGGGGTCGAGTGTGCCTACACACTCTAAACCTATCACTATTGAATCTTGTAACAGCCAGGCTAAAATCATCAATCTCTGAAAATGTGTGGGCTTAACCCTTCCTAAAAGATAGGTAACAAACAAATGTGGTGATATTTCAGGTCTTTTGAGTACCACATGTATCATTATCATTCTAACGTATGCCTGAAGGGCCAGTGGGAAACGTATGAATCGCTCCCTATTCCAATCACCCGTGTGGCAGTAACACATCCATGCAACCATTATCAAAAACTGTTCCATACCGCTTCCTTTGAAGTTGGTAGGACATTCTGACCAATTAGTAAGATTAGGGGTTATGGTGGTATTTGAACCCCAGTCGATGGTACTCACATCCATTGTTGGAGTACAAGACTCGCATTGTTCTTGGTTGTCCATGAGGGTTCTGAATGTCTTGTCCCAAGTCCTGCTCTCTGCTGCTCCGTGGTAAAAATGAGACAGCTTCCGTGACTGTCTGATTCCAATATGGGCCAGCACCCCTTTCTGCTAGTGGGAGTGGCTCATTTCTCCTCCTCTTTTGGCGGCACGCAGCCCTGAGACTTTCTTGTAGGAGTACACGACCTAATATGGTAACAGCTATCACTCCAACTAGACCCAACAAGTAAGGCCAGATATGAAGGAAAAGTTCCACTACCCAACTTTCAACTGCTTTCCCGCTTTCTTCAACCACCTCTCCTACTTAATTTACAACTTCCTTTACTTTACGGCCAACTGTATAACTAACGGTCTCGTACCAAGCACAATTATGTTCATTTCTGTGTTCACCACATTTCTTCCAGCTCTCTTCTGGATTCTGACAAGTAAGATTAGAATAAATCTTATTTGAACCTACCCACTCGTAGCCTTGTATCTCGTCACCAGTGACGTGTGGTCAGGGGATGCAAGTGAGGCCGTGCCTCCCCTGTCATCATGGAAAAAAAAAAATGTAAAATGAAAAAAATAAAATTAATTATTTTATTTATCCTTTGATTTGTATTATAAACTTATTTTACTTAAAACTAAACCAGTTTTAAGTTATTTTTAATTCAAAATCACCAATTTTTCTTATTTTTTTTTTAAATACTAAGAAGAGACGTTCGTGAGGCACCTGCTGCTGCATTTCAACAGCCGATTGCGCAATCACTTGGCTGGCTGTGCAGTTCCTGCACATTTTATGTCACTATTAAAAATGTCCAAATACTTTTACTATATAAACTAAATTTCTATAGTTTAGCTGGTGAATAAGTATAGTGTTTTTGTCAAAAACTGTAGTAACGTGTTTTTTTTTGCTGAGCGATCATAAACGGCTGTGAAAAAGTGCCGTCCGAGGCTAGCCTCGCAGCTCCTGTATGAGAGCAGAAGGAGGAGGAGGAGGGGCTAGCCCACTCTGGGTTTCTGCTTGGCTGCACCTGCTCCGCTGCAGGAGGAAGTGTGTGACAGATTGGATCCTGAGTGATAGTGATTATTAGCTATAATTTTGCAATGGAGGAGTACATTTGTAAACTAAAACAATTTTCTAAATTGGATTATCGAGGCAGAGAGACTTTTTTAAAACTGAAAGCCAAGAAGGAAGACTTCTATAAAAAAGTCATTGACGCCTTTGTTCAGAAGGAGTGGCGCATGGACTTCATTTATTAGTAAAAGTAAGACTAAAAAATTTTTTCTCCAAATTAAATGTGCTTTTTTGTGTGCTACAGTTTGTATTAAGTCAGAGGTCAGAGAATCTTTATTGTCATTGGCACAACATGTGGTACATATGATGAAACGAGATAATACACAGGGTCCCAGTTATATCCAACAATAAAATGTAAAAGAAGAACAGTAATAACATCTAAGATATGAACTAAGAAAAACATCAACTAACAAAACACTAAGCACTAATATCATAGAAAAAACACTCCAAACAGCAGCACGAACATGAGTCTGTATGAGCAGATGGGCACAAATGAACACAGCAACATGAAACAGATCAGCAGCAACATGATGTGATATTTGACAGTGATTATTCTGGTTAGATATTCATGAGTCTAACAGCCTCAGGGTAGAAGCTGTTCCTCAGTCTAGTGGTTCTACACTTGATGCTCCTCAACCTCTGTCCTGAGGGGAGTGGGGCAAAAAGTGTGTGCTGGGTGAGTGGGGTCTTTCATGATGCAGGTGGCCCTCTTCCTGCATCTGGAGGTGTAGATGTCTGTGATAGTGGGGAGACTGACTCCAACATCTTCTGTGCAGCCTCCATGCCACATGTTGATGCTGGAGCACAGGATGCTCTCCACTGCACACCTGTAGAAGGAGGTGAGGACTGAGCTTCTCAGACCAGCTCGTCTCAGCCGTCTGAGGAAGTAGAGTCTCTGATGAGCTTTGTTGATCAGGCTGGTAGTGTTGTTGCTCCAGCTGATGTAGTCATTCATTGTGTACACCCAAGTAGTTGTAGCTGGAGATGACTTCCACCGCAGATCCTCTTATGTTCAGTGTGGTGTGGGTTTGTGTTGTTGTTTGTTGTTAGCTGGACTCATCATTGTTTGTTTATGTGTAAAGATTGCTGATATGAAATTTTAAACACAACCCGTTAACTGCTTCCAATCAAATGGCGAATAAACTACTCTGTAGGGTTCATGTATATAAGATCTGACTGTGATGAAGTCAGTGTGCCTCACCAACCATGAACCTCACCGCACGTCACTGCTCGTCACCTAGACAAAGCCGTCGTCTCATGGCGTGGCCTTCGACCAGAGCTATCAGAGAATCTGAGACAAAGGGGATTATTACACCCTGAATACTCTTCCTGGTTCTCAATTTATGACCTAATATGGCATTGGTACAACTAGTGCCTTCTGGTATAGAACGTCTCCACACATTACCGTATTTTTTCCACACTACCTCAGCTGCGTGCGTCGCGTATTCTGAGCCATAATGTTCCTGACAGTAACTCTCCCATCCCGGTATCTCATTACAGGGTCTACGGGCTAAGCCAATTGTGCATTCTGTTTGCTCTTCATTACAAACCATGCGCCATGGTCTAGGACTAACATATCTGTACGGTTGATACAAAACACTTGACCATATATCCTGTTCTTTAGAATAAACGGTTGCTAAAAATTGGTACCTAATCCAATAGTTAGACGAAAGATGCAAACAAGGGGCTACCCACTCTCTAATTTCTTCCTCCTGAAATCCCCACCACGTACGAGACTTATCTCTCTTGTGATACTCGTGCCAAGCCTGGAGCAATATTTTCACAGTTCTTGTATTGTATAACCTGGTGCAATCATAGCGCCAGGTAGACATGACTGCTACTTCGGTTTCCCACAATCTACATCTAGGTGACGCTCCACTATTCTCCCACACAGAATTGTTAAGGCTAAGGAAAATTTGCTTAGCTACACATTTGTCTATTTTATCAAAATCTTCTTTGGGTGCATCTAAAAGCTGATTTGGCTTGGGCAATTTTTGGACATACATATCAGAGTGATAAGGTCCCATTAAACCCTCATGTGTTCTGGTGTACCCCTCCACGAAGTCGCCTTCGAAGTGGGGTAGCCCAGGCAAAATCCAAACCCATGGCAGCGTCAGGTTTAACCAATCTTCATGCCAGGCGTTAGCCGGATGAAATATAGCTGCCCAACTCCAATAATAATATCTCTGATTCTTTACTGGGGTTATTGGTAAATAATTTTGATGTTTGCACTCACCATACAGGTTCCAGAAACAAGTTGGGAGCTTCTTTAGTTTATCCTCCATACACTGTTCCAGCAGGACATTTGCTTTAGAAGGTGGCGTCCCACACAGTGGGTCCCAGTAATGGAATATTCCCCCGTGTACGGGGCTATCTAGAATTAAGTTACAGTCTTTGTGTGTTTTTGGAGCTGGTATAGGGGTCGGCCGTTGTTTGGGCTTCCATTCAGTAGCATTGACTCTGCTCTTTTTCTCGTGTTTCACTAAGTGAATTGTTTTGACCTTGGTCGAGTTCTGATTGGTGACCAAGTTATTCTTCCGAATGAGTGGGGGAATCAGATCACAGTCTAGATCAGGGGTGTCAAACTCATTTTCACCGAGGGCCACATCGGCATAATGGCTGACCTTGAAGGGCCAGATGTAACTTATAAATGTAACTAAATGTAATCTAATGTAATGTAAAGTAAATGTAACTACCGTACTCCTTAATGTTGAATAACTCATTTATTATAACTTATTCAACTGACAATTACAGTTGCATAGAAAACATCTGTTTGCTTGTTGCTCTAACATAAATCCTTTTAAAATTTGTCAGCTTATGAAAACCCACATAACTCCATTAATGAAGGATGAAATTGTCCAAGTTAATAAAAAAAAAAACATAAAACTGAGCTGCAAAGAACATGTATGACACATGTAGCATCTCACCCAAAAAGGCTACACACAGCCTTGCATCCAACTGTGAATGACAACAATTTGTGTGCATACACATACCAAAATAAAGGTTGACTCAGTTCACAACTATATTACCGTACTCAAGTTGTTTGGTTAGTCTTTGATGAGGAGATGCTGCCTGTCCTTGAACACACCAAGTGGATTCTCTCTCTATGATTGATCATGTTCTGAAAATGATAAACACAAAACAAAATGCAAGCACAATCATTAAATTGCACACAGTTGAAATTTTCTTCTTCTTTGTTGAATTACATTTTATTATATTTTAATTAATCTAAAAAAGCTAAGTCTGGTCCTCTGGACATTTAAAAAACAAAACAAAACTTCATCTTTCAGGGATGAAGATGTTCACATCCTTGATAGAGAGGAACAATGGTTTGAGAGACGAGTAAAAGAGGCCATCTTTGTGAAAAGAAACCATCCAAGGAAGGGGAACATATTATTTTAGGTGGCTGAAATAATCACCTGTTTTTTGTTTTGTTTTTTTGAATGTCCAGAGGACCACACTTAGCTTTTTTAGATTTTTCTACCTGGATTATTGAGAATGCATCAGGATATATTTGAATTAAATTTTAAGAAAATGCTAACCTGACAAACAGGAAAGTGGACAAGATTGTCCTGTTTCACTTGCCACATCCATAAGTCCAATTTTCGCAGGAAAGCCGTGATCGCGTCGGACATCTGCGTGATGACTTGTTTGCGTCCCTGCAGCTTCTGATTCAGCTGGGCGAGATGGTCGGTTATGTCGCACAACACAGCAAAGTCACACAGCCACTTTGAAGCTAGCTTTCACTGCAGCCTCGTTTTTGGCTGTGGGTTTCATGAACAAACTCTGCTGCGACTGCAGTTTGCCTTTTAATTCTTGGCAGAATGTGTTGCTTTTCTTGAAGGCTAGCTTTAGCGTACTTAGCTCCGTGTTTGGTTTCAAAACCGACACCGCCTCGTAACACAAAAGACATACCGGTCTTTCTCCTGGAAGCACAAACAAGTATTCGCCTTCCCATCTTTCTTGAAACTTCCGTCTGCATCAACTTTTCTCTTTCTGGACATGTTGGGATCATTATTTATATCTCAATTCCACTCGTTGGCATGAAGGTAGAAACACTGCCTCGGCTACCGTAGTCGAAAGGCATTGTGGGAAACCCGTTGTCGAAAGGCATAGGGCTGCCGTAGTCGAAAGGCATTGTGGGAAATGTAGTTTTTAGTCAAAACTCGCTCGTATTAATTTTTTGACACTCAAAACTTTTTAATTAAGCTCTCGCGGGCCAGGTAAAATGACATGGCGGGCCACATCTGGCCCGCGGGCCAAGAGTTTGACACATGTGGTCTAGATGAATATTGCCCCAAAACTCACGGCGAGGGAGGATCGTTTGACAACTTTCGTCCCTCGGCGGAGCTGGGAAAATTACCTCATGATCCCAGTGCCCTTGGCGTGTTAATCCTATTAGGGGCCTACAGCCCCAATCACAGTGCCATTCAGGAGATTCTTTGTCGGGGTGAATCCAGTTGCATCTTGTTGTTCGCCTGATTTGTTGGTTCAGCATCGCTATCCAAATTACTACGCCTTCTGGTAGTATCATTAGATTAGTGACGACCCAAGGGGGTCCGTCCACTTTGGTTAGGTTCTCAGCTGCTACAGCCGATTCCCACTCGGTGTTGTTAGTTAATTTCTTTATCCACGAGTTATAGCCTGCTCGCTTCACTCTATTCCAGGTTATATTTTGTTTTTTAATTGTTTCATTCTGTTTCCATGGCAAGAAAATGTTCTTTGATGTTGTGTCCCAGCAGGACATGTTTGCATATTTGGATTTCCCATGGGAGACCATTACATGCGTAAGGTTCCATGGTCTAACTCCGGCCAGATACAAGATAACCAACAATATTACTAAGCCTATTAACACTACGAATACCCACAGCAGAGCTCGTAGACAAGTTGCATTATCCAAAATCGTAATCCTTGAACAGTCCTTAAGTCGGTTTGGGGTCGCTTCATCATCGTAGTCGGAGTCGTCGGAATCATTGCTGGTTGATTCATCGCTATTTTGGTCTCCATACTTAATGGACTTCATAGCACTAGAAGTCTTTATTCCTTCGTGCTCTGAGTCTTCTTTCGGTGTGCTTGCTCACTGAGGTTATTCGTTCCTTAAGGAGTTCTAAGTAAAGTGGGGAGGGGTAGGGCAGTCCTGGTTGCAGTCCTTTCCACACCCATCTCCACTGAGTAACGTGCCACTCCCTGGGCTCAAATTGCGGCCCATATCCACTCCATGCCTTTCTGAGGAAGGTCTGCCAGTCCAGTTTTCCTTCCTCTTCCTTTTGGTTCAGATGTTTACCATGGAGCATTTCAATGGAGCCTTCTTCTGCTAGTGCTGCCATTAGAGTTATAAGGGGTTGATTTTTATGTAACACCTGCACTCTGTATCCTAATCTTGCTTGAGGGTTTGGCGAGCGGTGATAGGGGGTTATTAGTCGATCCTCTACCATCCGCAAGGGTAGGAAATGATTCTCTAGGATATATCGTTCTGGCTTGTGCACTCTTTTGTGGATTGCTCTCACCATAGATGGACTTGTAGTCCAAATTATCATTCCTCCTACCGAGACCTCGACAAATTGGCTTTGGTATGGTTCACGGTAGTTTGGCCCCCACCTAAGCTTTAGTTCTATTCCAGCCACATTCAGGTAGACCACATTAAATATCCAAGGGGGGGTGAATGAACAGTCCAGTGCCAAGGTGAGGTAGTGAGGAACGTATACTGACATTTTTTTATGCTTTTCTTGTGGTTCTTGTAGGCAAGGTTTCCTTTTATATTGGGTGTTATCATAAAAATAATTCTTAGTGCAGTTCTTCCACATGGAGAAGTCTCGTCTAGGTTTATCCAGCCATGTTATATCATTTTCCGTTGATATGGCTGGTATTTTTGGACCTTTTTGATTGCGTTGGATTACCATGTTACTTTCAGCGGTGCCGAGCCATTTCATTGCTACAATATCTTCCGTCTTTATGTGCTCTACTTTGACAAGATTAAACATGACTTTTTTGAATATTTTCTCCTAGGATAAGCCAGATGCATCGGGGTTTTGCGTTCGATCTCTTCTGGGTCTCTGTTCGACACACGTCCCTTGTAGAGTTCGACGTTGAGGGGTGATGGATGGTGCAAGTCTGGTCTTAGTCCTCGCCACACCCACTTCCACTGTTGGACAGCCCACTGGGCTGGTTCGGGATCTGGGCCCTCCTGGGAGTCCAGTGGGTTTTTGATGTTCAATGGGTGAGGAATCTTTCGAATTGTTCCCCTATTATCCGGTTGGCATGTCTTTTTCTTTCTTCACTATACTCCTCGTAGTGTCCACCTTTCTCTGTCAATGCTGTGGTTATGCAGACCAACGGATGTCCTCTATAAGATACCTTTAACCGGTCTGTTGCTCGAGCGGGGTGTGGTCTCCACCCTTTAACAGGCGATGGGACTCTTTCGTGCAGCATACGAAGGGGTAGACGAGTATTTTCAATCACTATCCGTTTTGGATCTGCTATTCTTTGGTTGATTTTTGCTTTCAGGGTCTGGCTTGTGGTCCAGGCCTGTAGCGCTCCTATAGAGATTTCGCAGTAGCTTGAATGGTGTGGCTCAGCGTAATTTGGACCCCATTTGAGGGTGATTAAGGTACCTTGCCTCGTCAGTCGAACCACATTAAAAATCCATGGCGTTCCCATAGGGCTAGGATTATATGGGGGTCCAAATGTTTCGCTCAATACAATCCATCTAAGGATTTTTTGACGGGTTCTGGCGAGGTCCAGTTCTCTGACTGTCCTTACTAGTGAATTATAATAATTTTTGGAGGCACTTTCGTCCTGTGAAAAGTCTGTTCTTGGTCTGTCCAATTTCACTAACTTTCTGTGTACCAGCAGAGCAGGTACATATGGCCCAGTTCCCGACCATTGAATCAATAAATTCTGCACCTCTACCTCATCTGGTTGGTATGAGGTGGACTTACTGGTGTTTTCATGCAGCCAAGCTGGCAAAGCAATTATGGCCTTGGTATTTGTGTGGATAGGTTCAACCGCTAGAACTGATTTGACTTTGTCTTTTCTTTTCCAAATAAGGCTTGGGCCTTTTGTGATTTCGGTTTGTGCTAGTTTTAGATTTAGTTGTGTTAGTTTACCTCTTTTCTTGCGACGATCTCTGCTGATGAGTCTGGCACCCCGTTGTTTGGTTCTCACTTGTCCGCTTGTTGTTGCGTGTGCTTGCATTTCCTCCTGAACGCTTTGCTAGCCCAGGCTTTTAATCCATTGCATCTCTTAGTTTGAGATTGTTCTTCAATGTTGTCCAAATTTTCTTCAATCTGACGGATTGTAGCTCCGACAGAATACACTCCTTCGTATGAGGCGGTTACCATCTGCACGGAAATTTCAACTTTTTGAGTGGAGTCAGGCCTTGTGGGCATTTTTGCCCGCTGTGCGGCTGTTCCGGGTATCTGTAACGCTCCGTGCCTCTCCCAGGCCTCTGGGGCTACTAGATATTCTACAGTTTTTTGCTTTGGTTTGGCTCCCTGCACTACCCATGCATCTATGCTAGTGGTGTAATAATGCAGGCTGGTGTGTCTGGTTCCTGTCTCTCGTGGAACTGCTGGTAGGTCCACTAGTGGGACATTTTGTGCTAAGATTACCTCTGCAATCAGCTGACCCCAAGTTGTTAACTCCCAGGGTCCCTTCCAACCCCCTTTCTGAGCTTCGTCCTCTGTATCCTCAGGTAGTGGATTTACCTCTTCTTTCGAAGAGTCTCGAAACACCCTAAAGACCAGAGGAAATTGGTTAGTACCCAGGGGAGGATTCCTTCTTTTTCCTATTGAAGGGTCATAAGGCCAGGCTTGTTGTACGGCCTGCTCGAGCAAGTTTCTAAGGTTCCAGTCTCTCCCCTGTTGCTCGGTTCTTCCTTCTCCCTCTAGTTCTATCCCTGGATACAGAGGGGGGGGCTGATGGTATTGCATTCGGCCCCTGGTCACACTGCTGTGTCCCTGTCGGGGTTTCATACTCTTTTTCATCTACCTGAGCTCTAAATGATTTTAAGGGGTCGTAGAACCTTCTCACTTGCCAACCGCTGGCTTCTTCTAAGTGCAACAGCCGACCTCTTTCTATCTCTGCTTCACAATCTGAGCAGTATTTAATGCCTGTTCCATCCCATTCACAAGCACAGTCTTTTGGACCTTTATCACCTAAATCCCATTGTGTGATAATGGTAGCTCGGGGTAGAACATCAATTCTGCATTCTCCACAGATAAATGCATCCATTACCTTTACAGGCTTTATCTTCAGATGTCGAACATCCTGTTTGTCTGCTTTAGGCTTGAGAGGTTTCTTTCTCCCCGGTCCTTCCCACAAGAGGGGAAGACCGCTATGTTTTGAACAGATTGCACAGTGGTTTAGCAGATTATTCCACTTAATCGCTTCACTCTCTTTTGACAGGAATCCTTTTTTAGCATATTCTAATGTGCTCAGGGCCCTTCCTGTCCAAAGTCCTGAGGTTGTTCTTCGTAAAATAACTCCCCCGTTAATAGTGGCCATTCTAATGTAGGGGAGCATGGTACTTGGTTCGTTGGCCATACTCCGGTTTCTGGTTTCAACTAGCTAGGAATTGGTTTCAGTTGCTCTAATCCTTGGATCCCTTTCTTCACTAACTCCACTGTATTTTTGTCTAATACTCTTCTTACCTTATCTGTGGCGTTATATTTAGGCTTCACTGCAACTGTTGTTGGATGATCTTGCGCTCTGACCCACACCTTCTGCCCCACCTTGAATGAGATCTCAGGGTCTGGCTGCTCCTCTCGGTCTTTGGAGCCCCGCCCAGTTTCCTGCGTGCTAAACTGTCGTTGGTTAAGCTCCTCCGAGGGGGAGGGTCTATCAGCTTGACGCCTGTCATTCAAGGCCTGCCCTATTTCCACAGTTTTAGTGCTCCATTCTTAGGTATTAGCATTTTTAGCTATCCAATTTTTGACTAAACCTATGGCTCTTTCGGCTACTACATTGGCTTGAGGTGTGTAGGGAGGTGAATAAACATGCGCTACCCCGAACGTCTGGCACCAAAGATCTACCTGTGCATTGTAAAAATGTTTATGTTTATGTTTATGTTTATGTTTATTAAATTTGTTCATTTTTTTACAAAAGAAACAATACAAGGCAATCTCATAATGATAGTGTACAAAATGTAAAAAAATGAAAGGTGGCAGAAAGAAGAATAAATCTTATTATATCTGCCCCTTATCTCCAGCAATCAGATTAAACAACAGTAGTCAAACCATGTAAACAATAATAATCTTCAACCAACTTTTTCCAACAATCAGGTTAAACAATAATATTCTTCAACCAACAGTACAAAATGACTAATTCTTTTTAGTTTTCTAACTAATAAAAATGTGTTCCATTATCGGTTCTCAGCTCCTTTGGAACGCCTAACGACCCACAGACTTGCTCCAGCATGCTAACAACACTGTTGCCATTAGCTTTTCTTGCTGGTTTCACTACCATGTACCTTGACATCGAGTCTACTAGCACTAGAAGGTATTTCTCTCCCTTCCTGCCTGTGACCCCCATAGGTCCAGCTACATCCATGCAAACTGAACCCCATGGTATGGTACTTTTGATAGTCTGTCCGTCCACTCGGTGCCCGCGCCGGCCTGCGTTGTATTGACCACATACTTCACAGCCTTGCAACACCTTGCAGACCTGTTTCACAGGGACCCAGAGCTCCTGACTCTCCAACTCCTTACGTGTGGGTTGCACGCCTGCATGTCCTAGACCCTCATGCACGGCCTGTACAACCTGAACCACGTACTCATCTGGGACCCTCGGAGGTTCTGTCCCACTCCTCGATCCCGACAAAAACTATTTTTCTCTGCTGAACATAACGATCTACTTTGTCGTTGCCCTACCAGTGCTTCCCTTCTCTAGTGTGGGACTTCTGATGCTCTACTTCCAACTGTAGATTTAGCCTAATTTCAGCTATTTTCTTCCACAAGTCATGGTGAGTCACCACTTTGCCCTTTGCACTTTCAAATCCGTTCTCTTCCCAGATAGATAAGTCCTCATTTAGAGCCTGCACACAATAGTGACTGTCTGTTACTACCTTAGCTGTTTTTATTTTCTTGTGAGTTAATTCTAGCAACCCTTCGAGAACAGCCGTTACTTCTCCAGCTTGAGCACTTCCTTGAACCCTCCCCCTTCTATGGCAGCACTCGTTCCCTTGGTACTTGAGGATAAATCTCCAGTGTGCTACCTGATCTGACCCTTTCTTGGATCCATCTGTATAGAGGGTCCAGTCGTGCTGTTTTGGTTTATCAGGGGTATCTCTGGTCGCTTTTTTACTCACTGGCTATGCTGGCCCTATCTCTAAATCTGGATCCAATAGGATGTCTTCCCACCTCCCCCATCTGGTATTAGTGGCTTTGGTACTCTCTATTGTCCCTTTTCTGAGGTATTTATGTACCTGGCTTTGTGTTACTACTTTAATAGGTTGCTAAATCTTTTAGCGTCCCCCAGTATCTAGCAAGTACTGCTAATTCTCTTTCCTCTTGGGGAAATTTCTTTTCTACTGAGGTTAGCGTGTAACTCCATAGAGTTACTAATCCACCATTTTCATTTTTGACTGCTATCATAGCATCCTCACTTTCACAGCTGACTTCAGCTACGAGTTTTGTCATTAGGCTTCTTGGTTCTAATCTTACTGCTTCTTGAATCTTTTTTCTGAGTTCTTCTAAGTCTTGCTGATTTTCTGCTGTCCAGACCCAAGGTTTCTTGTTTTGTGCTTCACTTTCGTCTTCTTTCTTTTTTAGGCAGGCATACAGTGGTTTTGCATATTTTTGGTAATTAGGGACGTGATCTCTCACATAGTTACACAGGCCTAAGATTTTTTACAGCTCGTTTTCGGATTCAGGAGGATGAATTTGTTCAAGTTTCTCCCTGTAACCTTCTGAGAGTCCTAGGTCTACAGTCACTTGAAACCCTAAATAATTTACTTGGAACTGGCCATACTGACATTTCTTCAAATTTAGCTTCAGCCCTGCTTCTGTGACTCGTTGCACCACTTCCGCTAACCTTTCTAGGTGTTGCTCCTCTGTGTCATCTGCGATAAACACATCATCGATGTAAACTGTGGCGCCTAAATCTTTAAGCACGTCCATTACGGCTGACTGGAAAACATTAGGAGAATTTTTATATCCCTGTGGTAATCGTTGCCAAACATAGCTTCTGCCTTGGTGGGTGAAAGCTGTTTTTCCTTGTGACTGTTTAGCTAACCGGTATGAGAAGAATCCGTTAGCTAAGTCGATACAGGATTTATATTTTTTTACCTGCAGAGTTTTTAAAGTACCTTGTGGGTTGATTAGACTTGCTCTGTTTGCTACTGTTCGTCTGTTAAGGGCCTTAAAGTTAATTACTGGTCGCCATCCTCCTCCAGCAGATTCAGGTTTCTTTACTGCTTGAATGGGGCTGTTAGTAATGGGATTTAGTTCTTCTCTGATAATCCCTAAAGCACCTAATTCCTTAACAATTTTATTCATTTCTTCGACCGCTCCTGGGTTTAAAGGATACTGTCTTACTGGTGGGTGTACTCCTCCCTCGATCACATGCACGAATTTAGGCCCGAGGTCTCCG
>JBBPBX010047173.1:11146-24501 GCA_038048925.1 Garcialebias charrua | reverse complement strand
AGTCTTAAAATAAAAAACAAAAAAAGAATCGACAGAAACATTTTTTATTCCTGGAGTTTCATTAATTTTAAGATATCTTGTGTATTGCTTGGTTTGGCATGACTTTTGTTTCTGACATTTCAAAACCCAAAGATCTTTTGTTCTCTATAAGTTAATACTGAAAATGGAATTGTCTGCCATTTTGTTCATAAAAAAATAATTCAAAGTTACAGGAGTTACAAACAAAACCTTGAAGAGCCTGAAGCAACATTTCTTTAGAATTAACTCCCTGGAGAGTTTTTGTCCCGAATCAATCCATCCCCCCCATCCCCCCATAAAATTAAACATTTCTGAACTGAGTCAAAGAGGCATTTTGTCTCCTCGTTTCAGGAGCGCTTAGTGTTGTGTTAGAATCTCTGGGCTGGCAGGCATGTGGCTTGTGGCAGTACACTGCGGTGAATGTGTTAAATCAGCCTCTTGTGAACTCGACGTGATGACATCACTAAAAGAAAAGACACCAAACACTCACGCAATGAGAGTAATCCAGCAGTGAACGAGTGTGCCAGTGCTGATTCTTGCTGGTCCCACAAAGGCCCATTCTCCTTTGCAGCCAAGGAAAAGAGAGGATGCATTAGAGAGGGGGAAGCAGGAAGTTAAATAAGCGTGGATTTATCTGTTAAAATGTTTCTACTGCAGCTTCCACCAAGCTGTTTTACTGCTATCAATTCTGCCAATAGAGGCAGGACTGTGGAGGTGACGGGTCTGTGCACCATCTGCTATCAGACTGATTCATTACTGTAATTCTTAGAAGGGCCAGCTCTTGTTCTGTCATACACTAAATTCCTACACTTTTGTTTGTAATTTCAACCTCAAAGTCCAAACAAGCTGGCACAAGGCTATAAAAAAGTTCACTAATAGCTCCAAATGTTTGCATTGCACTAATGGGCCTACAGTTTGTTGATATGATAGAGATGTTGGTTTCTCAGATCACACTGTTGGTTGGTTTTCTAACTATCTCTCAGATCTGAGGCAATGTGTTGGACACCATGGTACTGTAGCTATTTAATTGTTACTAATGGTGTGCCACAAGGCTCCGTTTTAGGACCCACTCTTTTTACAATGTATATAAGTAATGTAGGTCAAAACATTCCTGACACATCTTTGCATCGCTATGCTGACAATACAAGTGTTTATTGTTTAGCTAACAGTTGCTAAGGTTTTCCAGCTTGTACAGTCTGCATTTGACATCATTCAGTCAGACTTGTTCCATCTCAAACTGGTGCTAAATGCTGATAAAACTAAAGAGATGTTGTTTTCAAACAGAAAGTTGGTGCCAATAGCTCTTCCCCATATCTCATCCATGTATGGGTCTCCTTTTGAGTTTGTGGATTCTTACAAATACTTGGGAATTTTAATTGATGCAGATCTCTCTTTTAAGCCACATGCTGAAAGTTTGATAAAGAAACAGAAGTTAAAACCGAGTTTCTTTTTCAGAAATGGATCTTACTGAATGTGAGGAAACATTTTGTAGCTGCAACTTTCCTACCAGCTATCAATTATGGTGACATTATTTACATGAATGCCCCTGCCAGCTGCTTGCAGATGTTAGATGCTGTCTACCATGGTGCGCTAAGAGTCATTGGTTGTAACTACCGTACTCATCACTGCACTCTGTACTCTTTCGTCAGTTGGTCATAATTATCTATATTCAGGCTCTTACACTGGTACATCTTCATCTATAAATCACTCCTTGGTCTGTTGCCTTCATAGATCTCCTCCTACATGTCAAATCATCAGTGCAGTTACAGCGCGCACTTTCAGACCTTCATTCCCTGTAGTGTTCCCTCAGTGCAAACAGAACTTGGCAAAAAGGCCTTTTCCTACTCCGCTCCTGAAACCTGGAACACCTTGCAAAAAGATCTGAAGCTGTCCAATTTGATTTCCTTAAGGGATTTTAAACATTTGCTAATGTCAATTTTAAAATCTATGCAAATATGTTCTTGTTTTTAGTATTTCTCTTGTTTTATATGGCACCTTGCTTTGACTGTTTTTTTGACTACTTTAAAGCTGCAGTATGTAGCTTTTTTTATGAACATATTTCTTCACTCTGTCACTACCTCCTGACAGACTGATGTTAGCCAGGTAATCTCTGAAAAAAAAAAAAAAAAATATTGTCCCCTTGCTTCTCCAGGTGGTAAATAAGCATTTCTAAAAAGAAAAGGTGACCCGCCATTTTCCAGCCAATAAAAACAGAGTTTGTAACCAGCCAATAAAAACAGAGCTTGAATTTGAATCAGCCAATAAAAACAGAGCTTGAATTTGAAATTCAACAGACCACAAGGGGGCAGAGCCACATATGGCTCTGAGGGGGAGGGATCAGAATGCTTTGCCTGTTGAAAATATTTCTAACTGCTGCAGTTCTACAGAAACTGCATACTGAACCTTTAATTTGATTTAATTGCTTTTGGTTGAATTATTGTTGTCTGTACTTTAAATGTTGTCTGTCTAAAACAGGTCTCTTGAAAATGAGGGTTCGTGACTCAATGTGACTAACCTGTACAAATAAAGGTTGAATGAATGAATGAATGAACAGTTTATTGAGTTATAATTCATATCTGTTGGTTTCTATACGATGCCTGGTTGTCCTCTATCTAAGACGAGTCAAACTGAGAGCATTACTGCTGTCCAGCATTAAAATAGAAGCTTCTGCAGCGTGATGGACATTGGACATCTGATTGCACCTACCAGCAGTCACCACCTGCTTTGCTTGTTTGTGCTGTTATTGGTGCCCCCTCCTTTTTTGGGTGCACGCCGAGTCTTAAAGAGTTTAGCTATGCCTTTGATGCCTCCTTTGATTTTTTTTTTCTTCTTTTTTTTTTTTTTTTTAGAATATGCTGGAGATCAATGAGAAGAGGACAGACTTCAAAGCTCAGGCACCCTTCACCTGCTGCTGGTCACCATTTCTGAAGTGTTTCCAATCACGCAGTGAGACTAAAAAAACAGTCAGGAGGGGCTGGGGGGAAGCTGACTTCACGATCAATAAAAAGTAGAACCATATGTAAAGAAGACTAAACACAATGCTAAAGCCACTGAAGGCGTATTACTTTTGAACAAGATATTTTTATGGAAAATCAATCAAGAAAAGAAAGAGCAGAAAATCTCTAAGTGGTATATACAAGACTTTCTTAGACATAATTTACAGAAATAGCTTTATTTTATGAACCAAGATGTGTGCTTTTAATTCCACCCCTGAAACACACTCACACACACTTCAAAGTGCTCAGATTAATGCATAATAATCTCCAAGAGGCACAACGCTTGAATAACTCACTCAGATGTCTCTAATATGCCACTCAAGTCTCAAACACTAAACATTAGATTTTTTTTCTCCTTTCCCCCCCTCCTTCTTCAAATCTAACTTAAGTGGCAGCAAAGTTCAAAGAAGCAGACTGTAATGCATGTTATGGAAATAAACCCGTGGATGATTATCCTTTAAATATCTGACTGACCCAACCCCCCTCTAAAAATGTCTGACACGATGAAATGACTATCCTTTACTTCCATTCTTCTCTCCTAATCCTCCTCAATTTATTAAAGGGGGGAGTGCCTCAGCAAAACAATGCCAAAACTCATTTTCATGAGAGCTCACACGGCATGATGTCCAAGAAGGGAGAGACAACTGATTTCCCATGCAAAGGGTTCTTTTGAAAGACAGGTGGAAAGACAACAGACAACTTATTTTATTGCAAATGACTTCAGTGTTTTGTTTAGGGGAGCTGAGGGCAGTGAAGCCAGCATGACTTCTGCTCACACTTTAACGCAGCCTTTGCAGGTGCATCACTAGCCGTGTTTCCATCAAGGTTTCTAGGTGCGCATTTTGGAGCATCGCATCAGAAAAGCTGAATGGAAACGGCAAAATTCGAGTTAACTTCCTCTAAATCGCTCAAAAGTTGATACGCTCGCTTGAGGTGGTTTTTGGGGGGTTCGAAACAGAGCTGATGCGCAAAACGACAGATGGAAACAGATTTGCCGACTCAGTTCTGCCGTAGCGAACATTCACGTCATGTGACTGATCAGCTGTTTCCGCTCCGGACAACATGTAACATCGCTAAAACTAGTTGGCATGACAGAATAAATACAACTTGCCCGATAGCAACACGTACCTGAAATATTCTCTCCATTTTGACGAGATGTGTGGTCGGGTTCTGTTTTCAACCGCTACTTCCTGTTTACTGTAGACATGCGCAACGCTGACGTCTGACGTAATGACGCTGACGTCTGACGTAATGACGCTGTGCGTGGCCCGGTATTTGCGCTTCAAGCCAGTAGATGGAAACACTTCTGATCCGCATTAATTTGTATTTACATTTTAGCGAGATTTCAAAAATTAGCTCAAAATTCGAAATGAAAATAGATGGAAACACGGTTATTGATTCCTAGGTGTGGCATGGTGGTCAGGTCAGCCTTCTTGTCTGTAGCTCTTCAACCACACAGGGCGCTCTTTCATGAATCAGTTCTGCAATGTGGCTGCACAGACATGAATGTCTTTGAGCTGCCTTTGGCCGTGTAAAAATTACAAATGGAGGCGACCATGTCCTGCGTAGACGTGAGATTTCAGGAAGAAGGAAGCATTGCGGAACCGAACAAGGCATGGACCAGAATTTAGACATTGACATGAAGCAAGATGCATTCTAATGTGTAACTGATGTCTTCCTTGTCCATCTATTTTGTGTGCATGACCTCCTCAGATCCTAAGATTGACAAAGAGATTTAGAGCAGATTGGCCAAAGTGAGCAGCATTTTTGGAAGAATCCGCAAGAGGGTGTGGTCAAACAAGATCAGTGTGTAAAGAGTCACTGTAGTGACCACCCTCCTGTATGGCTCAGAATCATGGGTCACCTACTGCTGCCATATACAACTCCTTGAGCGCTTCTCCAACACTATCTCCACTCCATCCCCAACTTCCACTGGAGGGACTTTGTAACCAACATGGAGGTCCTCCAGCATGCATAGCTCCCCAACATCGAAGCAATGCTGCTCAAGGTTCACCTACATTGGGCAGGGCCCATGTCCAGGATGGAGGACCACCGCCTACCAAAAGGTTGTGTTGTATGGTGAGCTGTCTTCTGGGTGGCGCAAGAGAGGTGCGCCACAGAAATGCTACAAAGACCTCATCAAGGCCTCCCTGAACATGAGCCATATCGACCCCCAAAACTGGTCCACGCTCTCCGCGGACTGCGACGCCTGGTGGTCAACCATCCACGAGGCGGTGGACTTCTTTGAGACAAAGATACATGCCAGCCTAGAGGACAAGCAAAGCAAGAGAAAGAACAGAGCACCCACTCCGACCCCTGACCAGACATTACATTCATTAGCAGCCACTGTGGCTGAGGCTGCAGCTCCAGGATCAGTTTCACAGCCACCAGAGGGCCTGTAGTCGTGGACACCCTTCATGATGTTCTCTAAGCCAAGCCAGAAGATGTCTTCCTTGTTTGTTTTTAAAATTATGATTTAACTGTTTAGTGATCCAATAAGGAACTTAAAAACAACATCATCATCTACGTTTGTTATTTAATCCCATGAACGGGTGGTCACACAGACCATATGTCATCTCATCGTCATAAATATTAGGTCGTGGCACCAGTTTATCTTTTCACATGCTGGCCATTTTGGCTCTGTTACTACCTTGCTTTGTGGCACAAAGGTGCAAGAGGAGTGAGGTGGCTTCTAACCCCTGATGTGCCTCCATTCAGAAATCCCATTGAGGTGGCGAGAACGGAGCCAAATCTCAGCTTGAGGTGTCTTGTGGAAGTGTCTTTAAAGAGACAGACACTCAGACACTTGACGCCCTGCAAAGAAATTTACCAGGCAATGCGAGAAAATATCAATAATCAACATTTTTAAATATGTTGCCTTCCAAACTACACTGCAAGTCTTGGAGAATCAAAACACATTTTTTTTCCAAACAAATTATAAAAAAAACATCGCTTATAACTCTTTGAATGGCTTCGATTAGAAGAAAAAGAGTCCAGTCTAACAAGCAAACAGTTCGTCTAAGCAGGACTAGGACCAATGTGGATTGCTGCTTGTTTTGTTTTGCAACTATTCACATAAGTGTCCTCAAAAACAAATGACAGCAGCAGGTAGCTGTAGCATTTCTGGTTCAGCTTGGGATGCTTCACGCAAGATTATCATAGTACCGTATTTCTGTTGGAAAAATTATGTAATGAAAAACAGTGAAGTGCATAGGTTTTAAAAATAGCATCCATGAGCTCTGAGGAAACTTTTGATTTAGTTGTTTTAGGTTGACACCCAGATCAAACTTCCTTCATAATTCATAAGCAGAAATTACAATATGAAAAAAAAGGTTACTTTTATTCTGCGACACCAAAATGTACAGAACATTTTAACTTACTCTCTCTGAAAGGGAATAAAAACATGAAAAAAACGTTCAGTGGCCTCAAAAGAAAAATCTGCAATGTGGCAAATCTAGACAAAACTGTATTTTCTTAGAAAGCTTATCGTTCTTTAATTCCATCCCCCTGAATGGAATTCCTTTTCATTCTGTCAGTTAAACAAAAATTTACCCACTCAATTTTTAATTTTACTATTTTTAACCTTTAATCTTTTTTCCACTACTCCATCATTTTTCCCCCTCCCTCAAACCTCTTTTTTTCTTTCTTCAATTATGCTCTTAAGAAAAGGAGATGTGAAAAATACCAGAAAAATGAGAGCAAGAGAGGGAAAAAAGTATAAATTGAAACCCCCACCCCCAAAACCCTTTCTCTTTTTCTCTCTCAAAATCCCAAATGAGAGGAAATTACTCATCAAGTGATTATGAAACTGTTGGCATTATAGAAATCAGAGTGAAAGAATAGAGTCAGGAGGAAAGAGGGGAGGGGATTGGCAATTTGTTCTCAATGGACAGCGGATGAAGAGGTGGCAAGTTGAAGTCTCCAGTCTGAAGGGTCTCCTTGTAAAGCTAATTCCAGTTAATGGCAAAAGAACAAGCCTCCACTGGATCCAACGCCCTGACTCCAGGTAATCAGCCTGACATTAATGCAGGCTCCAAAAGGGACACCTCGTCATCAGGAATTTTCCTCATTGGCACCGAAAATGCCAGGCTGCACACCTCTGACTGCGTGGCCCCCACATCTATTAACCTTATTGATTTGAAGCCCTGCTGAGCCCCTCCAGAGCTCCTGCCCCCCCGCTGCTGGACTGAAGTGGATCAATCCTACGCCGGGGGCCACAACTCGATAACAACCCAGTGCTCAGACTACTGTTTACATCCTGAAATGAATACAGAGGTGCTGCACTGTACTTTCACTATTCCTATTCAGGACATACTTTTTTTTTTTCACTTGCAAATTATGTTTGTTCAAACAGTTATCCGGTAATTAACTGACATGTTCAGATTGTCTTAATGTGGTTTCTGTGGAGAGGGTGTGAACAATTAATAACCTTACCTGTTGCCTGATGCTTCTTTGAGAAGATACGTTCAATTCTAACTACTGTACATCGAATTTTAGGTCAAAAATCTTTTGCAGCTAACAGTTTGTAAATGTCCACCCAGTAATTACTTTCTCAAAGTCAAAGTCAAAGTCAACTTTATTGTCAAAACTGCAATATGTACAGGACATTCACAGGATTGAAATTGCATTTCTCTCTGTCCCTCGGTGCAACAGTAAACATTTAAACACTAAAACACTAAAACATTTAATAAACATAAGCATAAAATGAAATAATAAAAGTGTAATACTGTCCTGAGTTTTTGCATAGTAGTTTTTGCATAGTAGTAGTATGAAAGTATGAAAAGTTACACCAACACTAAAACACTAAACATTTAATAAACATAAGCATAAAATGAAATAACAAAAGTGTAATACTGTCCTGAGTTTTTTGCATAGTAGTATAAAAGTGTAAAAAGTACATCTATAAAATAAAATGAAAGTTCTGGCATTGACATTGACATTGACATTTCTGTAAGTTTCATAAAAATCTGTCCTGGGGTTCAGTAGTTCATACCTCCAAAGCAGGAGGCCGGGATGCGACAGAGTGAGTCCGACCAGAGGAGGCTGCCGTCGGACACATGAGGTGGGAACGGTTGGTGTACCCTAGTGGACAAAAGTGGTACTGCACCATTTTTTTGTGTCAAAATGAAAAACGGTCACATCTCAGCCAAAAATTGGTCTAAAAATATGGGGAAAAAATCCATAAATATGTCACTTCGCCCTATAAATGGTAAATGGTAAATGGAGCTTATTTATATAGCGCTTTCCAGCACCCTATGAGGGGCCCCAAAGCGCTTTATAATACCAACTATCCACCCATTCATACACACATTCATACACCGGTAGCGGCAGACTGCCATGCTAGGCGCTTTCCAGTCCTACCGGGACTTATAAGTCGCAGGGCATGCAAATTAGAAAAAAAGGTGTGACTTATACGCTGGAAAATACGGTAAATCGTTAAGCTAATGGCTAGTCAGAGTGTGTCCAAAACCAAAATTTGATTCTAGACATCTTAAAACAACATCACACTTAAAATAATTAAAACAAATTTTTTTTTTTTTGCAAGTACTATTTCCAAACTTTACACCATAACTGGTTTGAGTAACAATTTTGGTCCGGTAGAAATATTATGATATTCCTGCCAGAAGCACCCAACGTAGTACAGGAACTGCTAAAGCTAGCTGCTGCCACCATTTGTAGTTTTAAACGACCGTTACAATATTTTTTGCCCTACACGTCACATTTTTTTGCACAATGTGCATGCCCTGTGACTAAACGCCGAAGCAACACATTTATGGATTTTTTTCCCATATTTATAAACCAATTTTTGACTGAGGTATGACCGTTTTTCATTCAATCTGACTGAAATATTTAACACTACCATATTCAGCTGCCATTGTCGAGTAATTTGGCATGTTATTGTGTCATGTAGTAGGTAAACGTGGCTATTAATGACACAATCATCTTGCCATAGACTGCCACCTTCGTCCAGCTCGCCTGGAGCAACAGTCAAATCAGCTTCATTTTGCTGACAAAATGCAGCCAATTTCACCAATGAAGTGCATTTTTAAGTAAAAGTTGAGCAAACAAATAATTGTTTTAGGTGTTTATCTTGTTAAATTTCTAAGAAATGTGCATCGTTCCTCCTTACTGATTTCCTCCCTCTGCACGCTCCCAGAACACCAAGGCAGCAAATACGTTTGAAATACAGCTGATTTGTCCATTGAAGTCCTTTTCTTGAGTAAAAGTTCAACCAAAACACACCTTTATTATAAAGTCGAGCTAACAAATAATTATTTTCTACTAATACTAACAAATATTTGTTTTTATGTATTTATCTTGTTAAATTTGCACAGCAACTCGTCCTGTGCACACTATTGCTTCTGCGTATCTGCTTTTGAAATACAGCTGATTTGACTGTCAAAGTGCATTTATTAAGCAAAAGTTAGACTGAGACACACCTTTACTATAATTTAGAGCAAACAAATAATTGTTTTTAAGTGTTAATCTTGTTAAAATCTTGTTAAAGTCCTCCTGTGCACACTCCAACGGCCGCCATTTGTCAGCCAATCAATTTTTGGCACAACACCATCCCACATTTCCGGGTTGTCAGCGGTGATGCGTAACAAATGCGATGCGTCAGCGGTGACATATAATAGATGCGCTGTATGCGGCAAAGTGACATTTTTTATGTATTTTTCCACTTTATTAGACATATTTGGAATGATGCGAGTTATAGGGCCGATGGACGTTCACGGCGGAAAATACTGTAAATATAATGTAATCAACTGTGTGACACAAATTTGTCTGCAAACTATTAAAAACGAATCATTACGGACAATTAGAAATTGGAGATGAATAAAGTTGAAAGCATCGCACTTTGGGTTTAGCTCTGTCAGAGCCGTTCTCCATTCAGTCAAAACAAACTACAGTATAATTATACCTCCTCATGATTCTATCTTTGATCTTAGTTGATACTGTTATTGATTTTACTTGTTTTATTACTTGTTTTATTGACATTTAATTCTGTTGCACTTTGTAGCACTTTGGGATTTTCATTAATGAAAAGTGCGTTATAAATTGAATTCATTATTATTATTATTAGTAGTAGTATTTCTCCAAAACAAGGTTTTTGAAGGAACTATACATTTTTTTCAAAAACATTCTGATGATCCAAACAGTCCTCTTCATTGACATATTTAATAACAGATCGTTTTTACTTTCAAGGTACCTTTGAAAGTAAATTTTTCGCATCAAACACTTGACGCAATCAGCAAAACTCTGCCCCACAAACGTACTTTGAAAGTTTAATCAGAGTAAATTGCTCTCAACAAACTACTTATTATTTTACAAAGCACTTTTGAGACAATGACTGTCGACGCTAATCACTCTTTAGGGTTGTGTACAATGAGATTATTGTTCTGTAAGATCATCTGTCATGCTGCTTCTGCTTCCACAAACAACATATGTAAAAGCGTATGCATCCATAAAAAAAAAAAGCCAATATAAAGAAAATATGCACGCCTCTATTTAGGTTTCAGCAATTCACATGCATTAAACCCAAGCTTCACTCTTAAATGAGCCAGATTTCTTTTTTGAAGTGGAGCTTCAAGGGGAAAAAAGCATCTGTGAAAACAATCCAGTGTGATTTTAAACTTTGAGCACATTCTTACAGACCAGCTGTAACAACTCCAGCAGTACAACAACACTAGGGTACATTGATGTCCATTGTAGCACCACAGGACTATTGGTCCAACAAGGCTGATGATGTTTAGTTTTTCGAGTTTCACCTTCAGAACAAGCAACGAGTGCAGCAAGACATTCAAAACAGCGCATTTTCTGCAAATGTGAAAAGTGCTAATGCTGTACCATTTACTATACCAGAGTGGTAAGCCACTTGCAAGCTATGTGCGATGGCAACATGAGCATCAGTGCTGAGAACGGTTGGTCTCATCTGCGACTCATCATCAGCCAGTGGATCCCAGCAGGAGGAAAAATGTACACCCAGGGCAAATCTGTAAACACCAATTTAATCTGCATGGAGAAAGTTGCTGTCATCAGCGGTGACAGAAAAAGCTTTCTGGGCCACGTCAACATGCAAAGAGTCACTCTTCTCTCCGCGATATCTCTGTCAAACGCAGACATTAAGCCATTATGGATGTCAAAAGCTGCCATTGAGAAGTTCTTTAGTCTCTGTCAGTCAAAGCTGCAGAATGGATTTTGGAAGGTCACAGTGGAAAATGATTTGGATGCCCTGCAGTTCCTTCTTTACATTAATTGCTCACAAATTGCTTTTTAGCCTTTAGAAGTAGAATCAGAACATTTGGCTTTAATCACCGTGATTATTCATCTTTCACAAGAGTTAATTCAAGTTTTCTTTTAATTGTGTTAAAAAGAAGAGGAAAAAATTGCAACACTTTGTGGTCAAATAGTGTTGTAATTAATTTAGGGTCAGACACAGACTTGGGAAGATTCCCCCCCTCATAGATTAATCTCTAAAGCTGTCCGTGAGCATCATAGACATTTTGTTCCTCGGCAGCAGCGCTGCACTAAGGCAACACCAGCGACGGTGAACATTTAACAATAATGAGAATTACTTGCGGTACCGCCCCTATTTTTCATACCCTAACATCCTGATTTCATGGGTGACACTTTAGGGACCCCCCCAGGCTCCCTAATGTGCACTTTGGGACCTATGTGCAAGTCATAGCTAAAGCGGCTTTTTCAGGCACAAAAAAGTGAATGGAAATGGGAAAGTTCTTTGGACTTTCAACGCTGAAAATCTGGTGCAATGATAAAGGATAACCCTAACCCTAACCCTAACCCTAAAGGATTCTCCTTAACTAAAATGTTATTTACACACCAAAATCAGGCACTGTAGTCATTGTTGTAAAGTTGGAATTCTATTACTGAATATCGCTGTAAACCCAAATCTTTCAGTGTCTTCACATGATGCTGTCAGTTTTCCTCCCACCAGCAGAAAGTGATGTCAGTGGACTGGTGGCCCAGCGTCTACGGTCTGTGATATGTCAATCCCATTTGGGGTCACTCGTGTTTGCGGTGGCAGGGGCTTATACGGTTCAGCTGGCTTGAGCTCAGTGACAAGAAGGGGACAGGCCGCTGGGCGGGCTATCACACCGCCCCCTGGGGTGGCTCCTGACAGACTAGAAACATCAGGACATATTTGGGAAGGCAGTGCCGATGGGGGAGCGAGGATGCAGTGATGGAGCAGCCATGCAGCAGGGTAGCTTCTCAGAATTCATTACTTGCAGCTATTTTACAAACAAGAAGAAAGGCCTGGCTTTGACATAGACTTCAGCTTGTGGGTTTTTGCTCCTCTTATGATTTTCAAATAAGCTGCCTCTGTTGCAACTGAAATTAACCATTTCAAATTTCCATATGGGTTGATAGAGGCAAACAGGGATTTTTTTGTTCGCTGCCGCCTTGAATCCACTGACCTGCTTCTGAGAGGAGAAAATCCTGTGCAAAGTCAGGCTCACAGTCGTATCATAAATGTTCATTTAAAGAATTTGATTTAATTTACCTTACACTTATATATTCTATCTAATGAAATGTTATTCCTGCAGGTCCATGATTCACTTTAAAGATGCTAGATGTTGGGGAATGTCTCCGAGAGAGGCTCATTTTTTATCACCCCTGCTGGTTTAACCCATTTACTCCACATCATCAAGCCATGTCCAGGGACTCCAGCGTTGGTGAGGTTTTATGTAGTGCTGGGATAAAATAATTAGATGACTCCTTCAATCGTCTCGTCACCTTCTTTTACCAAGACCCTCACAGCTGCTAATTGAATGAACTGAAGGTGCTGACAATTCTGGTGGCTTGTAAATCTTCCATAAACGTTATTTGCTGGGACGGGAAAAAAAATGGTGAATCACATGCTGTTAAATTCCTCTGGCCCGCTGCTGTCGATTAAAAGGACAGTCAGCTGGACACCTCTGTCCCACTGTGTAATGGTCAGTGGTCAAACCATCAACCCCTGCTGCTTTGAGTAAATTAACACTGGAGCAGGACTTTCTGTTGTTTTAAATCACCATACAAATGCATGGGCAACGACCTCGGAGGTCATGTCAACTCAGACAGGAAAAGAAGAAAAAAAGAAAGATTGGTAATTTTACATAGTATTTCCCTGATAATGCTAAGTCTGTCAGCAGATATTGATGGATGCAAAGTGACAGTTAAGATCAAGGACATTTTATATTTGTAGACCAAGTGTCCTGCCTTCTCTGTTGGAAATTTAACCCAGCAGGAAATATTTTACAGGGGCTGCCATGTATTTTTGGAACTTAATTTTGTGCACTAGTGGTGTGGAGCTTTAAATCCCACCTACACCCCCCCCCC
>JBBPBX010047173.1:0-11132 GCA_038048925.1 Garcialebias charrua | reverse complement strand
ACACACACACACACACATGCAGTCATGTGTCACATGACCTTTCTTTTTAGCTAAGAGTGAAATAACTGATGAAAACCTAAGATAACAGGGAAAAACTATTTACCAAATAACAGCAAGTTAAGAACTATGGGACTTTAAGTCTCTTTTTCTGGATGTAAATCACTTTTTTTAGATGACTGTTTCCTCTGGTATTGGGTGATGTGCAGCTGGAAGGATTTTTACAAAAACTTTTTTGATGCGTAACCATGACAACAAGGTGTTTTTTTTTTACAACGGGGAGCAGCTGTTGAACACCTCAAAAGCTCAAATAATATCTCAGCTACAGCCCCAAATCTCAAACGAGTTGAAAAGTAGGGATGGGGCCGATCCGATCCAGTATCGGTATCGGTATCCGATACCAGCATTATTTAAGTATCGGGTATCGAATCAAACCTGCCGATACTTTTCCGATCCAGCTTCAAAGAGCACTTGTGTTCAATCACAATCTGTGACTGAACTTCTTAACATTGTGTGAGATAAACCCAATTAAGCCTTACAATAGAGGGGTTCCCTATTGTAAGGCTTAAGAGTGTCTTCATTGGGTTTATCTCACACAATGTTAAAATGAATAGTTTGGGTGCAAAAGTTTCATTATACAGAGTCAAATACCTGAACAGTATCGGATCGGGAAAGTATCGGTATCGGTTGATACTGAGTTAATAAGTATCGGTATCGGATCGGAAGTGAGAAATGTGGATCGGTGCATCCCTATTGAAAAGGAGGCGCCGTAGATGCATTCCAGTCTCCTTGCTGGTTGTGATCAAGTGCCTGACCACTGAGAACCTGGAACTGGCAGTAAATACAATTCACAACAGCAGAAGGACTGGGATTGTCCCCCCGACACCTGCAGCACGCTGTTTGCAGTGACGAGGGGCTCAGCAGGCTGCTGGGAAGAGTGGCCATCGCTCTGGGAGGGATTTTGCCTGACATTTGTGTGGTCCTGCTGCCCGGAGGAACTGAGAGGCCAGCTGACTCTGGGTGGACGGATCAGATGGCATCAGCGGCCAGTTTCTTTGGATTCGCTGTGGGACAGACCTTTACAAGAGATCCGTCCGGCCTACAGCCATCAGTATCCAAAACATATTTTAATGAAACAATGATAATGAGTTACAACAACACGTAATTTCCCTTTGGGATTAATAAAGTGCTTTGAATTGAATTGCATAAACAAGAGTCAAGACCTGAAAAGCATCTGAAGTGTTGTTTATCTCCTTTTTCAGGCGACACCACAGCGAGCAAACTTTTACAAATAATTTGGTTGTTGTTTTACACCCACTGCCCATCCAGATGTAACCTGTTCTCAAACCTGCAGCCTCAGGGTTACAAGACTGCAGCAATGACCACTGAACTACCGCAGCCCTCCAAAAGTGAGATTTGAATCGCAGTTGTTTTGGCTTCTAGGTGAACTTAACCACTGTACCGGCACTACACAGTCACAGATACATTACTGTATGTGAGGTGTGTTTGTATTTGTTTGATAAGGGCGCTGATGTGGAGGGGTCAGGAAATGCATTTTATTTGGGGGAACTTACATAACTGCAGGGATTTTTTTGTCATTTTATGTTGTTTGTAAACAATGTTTAATGCTAAATTGTTGTTGTATGGATTTATTAAATACTGTAGTGTTTGAATGAACCTATATTTATTTGAAATTGAAATTGGAGTTGTTTTAAGAAAGTCAAATCCAAGTGGATTTACTTTACTTTCTCTACTTCCTCAGGCGGCTGAGGCGAGCGGGTCTGGGAAGCCCAGTCCTCACCTCCTTCTACAGGTGTGCAGTGGAGAGCATCCTGTGCTCCAGCATCAACGTGTGGCATGGAGGCTGCACAGCTGCAGAAAAAAAGCTTTGCAGAGAGTGGTGAAGGCTGCACAGAAGTCTGTTGGAGTCAGTCTCCCCAGACATCTACACCTCCAGCTGCAGGAAGAGGGCCACCTGCATGAAGGACCCCACTCACCCAGCACACACACTTTCTGAACCCCTCTTCCCAGGCAGAAGGTACAGATGGAGCATTAAGTGTAGAACCACTAGACTGAGGAACAGCTTCTACCCTGAATCTGTTGGACTCATAAATCCCTAATCAGGATTATCACTGTGAAAAAAAAGAAGAAAAAAATCACTGTAATGCCACTTTAATTGGTGATATGTGACTTATCTGTGCTGCTGATTATCCATGCTGCTGTATTCATACCCAACTAGTCACTACAGACTCATGTTCAGGCTGCTGCTAATATATTAATATATTGTTTTAGATTATTAGTGTTTAGTGTATATCTTAGATATTTTAGTGTATTGTTTATCCAAGTGTATATCTTAGATCCTTATATACGGTTTCTTTTTATACTTCATATTTTTAATATTTTTGGTTGTAGCTAAGACCTTGAGTACACAGTTTTGTTCCACCTCAAGTACCACATGTGATGAGAATGACAATAAAGACCCTTGAACCGTGAACTACTCAGACTAGTTTTTGATTATTTATTTTGGTAAGATATATGAGCTTATAAAATCGGAGATAGTTTAGTTGTTAAATTTCTTAAACACATGTATAAAACTTTGCTAGAATAAAACAAAAGTCTTAAAATTGCAGAGGCGTTTATTTAAGAGTTAAATATTATTTTTTCATATTGCCCTCAATGAATAAAAGGGTGAAGATGAAATGTCTTTTATTGCTTTTTAAGCTTCATGCCAAAATTGAAAGCCTTGCAAATTGAAATGTCCCGACTCAGGACACTAAAAAGTTAAGACAGTATTCAGTTTGGTCCTTCTAATAATAATCTAAAAATTATATATTCATACGGTCGTCACTAATGAAAACAAACTCAAAATAGAGTTGATATGACTTTTAAAATGTACTAAACTGATGATCTCTTATATCCACGTTGTAACTTGAAAAGAAATTAAATTACACGGGGATAATGCATAATTAGATACCATTTAAAAAAGAGAAGATAGTCTAATTATTGGTGAAGCAGCTTAAGATGCTTTACTCCCTAATTGAAGTACATCATGAATGCAGTGTGAATCTGTTCTGGCATGTTCAAACCAAATCTAAATCTTAATTAAATTTTGCGCAAAAGAAAGTGTTAGAGAGGAGCCTTAATCCATTTAAAGGAGGATGGTGAAGGGCTATTAGAGGGTGTTAATTCGTTAATCAGAACTTTGGGTGGCTATCCTTTACTATATTGAAGTCTGCACTATATTTGAACCACACAGCGGGAGGTGTATACAAACAGCCTCTAGCCAATGTGGATGTAGGTGATGGGCCAAATTAGAAAAGGCTTGAGCATAAGTCAGAAAAAAAGCTCCTGTAATGGTGTAATATTCTCGTTTTATTTATGTTTCCTTCCCTTTTCCATTATGTTGTTCTATTATGCCACTCTGTTGATATTTCCTATTGAAATAGGATCATCCTTGAACAAGTACCTAAGACAGGTAAGGAATGAGTGGTCCTGGTAATAAAGACACCGCAGGGGTCAAGTTCTCATATAAAGCCTTATTAATGTCAATATAATGGACAGAGGGCCACGGTGTAACTACAACTTCAAAGTAGCCGGTGAAAGAAAAGAAGCTTAGGGGATGAGAACTTTCCATGTCCACGTCCTCTAATGGAAACGCCATCCATCTTCATGACACAGCATGGCCTCTCGGTCTCAAAGCCCCGAACTGCAACACAAATATATGCACAGAAATGTACAACAAAGCCAATTGCTTTTAAGCCAATCCATTGAGTTGTTGAGTTCTAATACAGCTGCTGAAGAAGCACTGCACTATTCATGATGCTTTACTACCAAAAAAAAGAAAAGTTGAGGACACATCCTTGACAAAATCCTCTTTTCAGACATAATCCACCTCGCACCATTTTATTTAAGGGCTGGAGTGTGGAACATCTGATCTTATCCCGAAAGCTATTCAACCCTATAGTGCTGGCTTGATTATGTTCCTGGTACACAGAGGAACCTTTCACTCCTTAGTGGCTTCCCATCACACCTGGGATAATAAAGAGGATTTAAACAGGTCTGAATAGGTTAACCAGGTGTTGAAACAAATAATGGTTTAAAATTGTAATTAACATGGCTTGAATAGAGCATTGCTCTTGGTAAAGGTCTCCTCTGTTGAATGACTTTGGTATGCAAGGGAACACAAGACTGAAAGGCCCCTGTCTTTGTCCCTGAAGAGAATAAGGAACTAATGGGGAATTAAGACCTTTAGAGCCCGTGTGCTTCTGTTATATGGCTTTTCCCCTTTTCTTCAAGGAGGTAATGCCACAGTTCATAGGCCTGCCCAGCGAATTAGTTGCACTTCTTCTTAATGTTTAACTGCTGCCAGCACGCTATAGTAAAATGCAACCTAATTGAAAGAACATGGGCTTATTTAAACGCAGAAAACCACAAGTTAATAAAACACTATGTGGTTGATCAAATGTAAACATGTTGGTTAATGTTGCTCTCATTTTTGAAATAAAGCAGCTTGTAATATTTTGTATTAAGTATTGTGTCATTACCTACTAATATATTAATGGTGTGCAAACTGCATTTTATGGATGCAAAACATTACCATTTAAATGACTCTCCGTTATTAATTTAATATTTTATTTAGAAACGTCACTGGTCTGAAACATGTTGTTTGTGTAGTTAATGGGGAGATTAAAAGGATTCAAAAAGTGACGTTTGTGCAGAGTCATGCATTTTCGAGAAGGCTGTTGCTAATTGCTGCTAGATGATAGATTTTAATCACGTGCCATTTCTCGGTGAGGCATGTCCAAGTCACTGCAAAGTTAACATTGCTGCCGCTCTCAGCTAAGTAAGCCATATTCAAAGGGTCACATTCTGCAAAGTTTCCAAACATCAGACGTAGAACTTCCACACGGTTCTTCATTTCCTCTGAGTGTTTTGAAGCCCCCCACCGAGAGGGTCCCAATCTTGACGCATCAAGCAATGAACAGAGAAAAAAGGCTGATTGCAAGTGATTGACAGGCCATGCGGTTACCACAGTAACTCCTTTTTGGCTTGCCATGGAAGTCCAATTCATCATCAGAATTAGATGATTCTAAAAGGGCCCATTATCATAAGGGTGCACATGTGAGTGGGGCAATCGACTACCTGTGAATCGATCAAACCGTCTGAGTCAAGCACTCAACATTTTAAAAAATACGACCAAAATGTAAAAAGGTTACAGGATTTTTAGACACTTTACGGCATTTTACTTGGGACTTTATCATATAGCTTTTGTACCGTTGTTGATTAGATCAGTTTTATACATTCACACCATGGAGAGAGGCAGATGAAGAGTATGCAACAAAACGATACAAGTATTTTTCTCAGAGTTTGTGTTATTAGAAATTTTTTATGAGTTTACACGTCTTATTGTTTATAAGGTTTTTATTTTTATTTTCAACATGTTCTTGCTACAACACATCTTGTCACCCTTTGTCTTGAACCTAGTGTTTTAGTCCTTTTTTCACCATGACTTTTTTTTTTTTCATTCAACCTTTATTTAGTCAGGTAAATCTTTTGAACCTCATGGGCTCATTTACGAAAGCGACCTGCTAAAACTAAAGAACAATGAACAGCAGTGATAGAATTTCATTAAACAATAAACAAACAAACAATAAACAATAGAAAACAAAAAGAGAGAAAAAAAAAGATACCGGTATATATATATTTTTTAACAAAGTATCAAAAAACTAGCAAAACATTATAAGGTAGACGTATAAAAGTTCTAGTAAAAAAGCCCTGGATGGGTATTAGCACATCTAATGCAACCTCAGTTTCTATGAGTTCATTTTGCCTCCTCTGCATTACAGTGACATCACTCCTCTATGTTAGCCACACTGGCTGTGCAATGTCAAACTGGAAATTATTTTTCTGATGTTGTAAGACCATTATCAAAAAGAGAATAAATTCTCTAGTTCTTAAAAATGTCAAGGTCATGTCAATGTTAAACAATATTGCCCGTGAAATATTATATGTAGCAATCCAATTTGATACAGTGCAATACATCATGACCAGTACATGACCATATGCTAAGACTTATTGTTCACTTGGGATTATTTATTTAGGACTCATATCTCAAGCAAGATAACATTATATTCAGACTTAAAAGCCACTGCGAACCCTTTACTGTGTCAAAATAGCAAGAGCCTTGCTTACTGCATTATAAGAAAGTCCATGAGCTTCAACAATAAGTTTTAGTGAGCTCAGAAGCAGCAGTTTTGGTTGGAGAAAACAATTTCCACTGCTGGTTTGTCTTCTTAAATTTGTAACTTCTTGATATATTTGTCTGTATATATATTTTTTTTGTTTGGAGAGGGGAAATAAAGAGCCCTGAGGAAAAAGCTGTTTTCAGTCTGTTCATGGTGGATCTGATTGTCCTGAACCTTCACTCAGATGGAAGTGGGTAAAACAGCTGACGGGTGTGCCATAATTTTCATTCATTCATTCATTCAACCTTTATTTAGTCAGGTAAATCTCATTGAGCCTCGAGGGCTCATTTACAAAAGCGACCTGCTATAACTAAAGAATGATGAACAGCAATGGTAGAATTTCCTTAAACAACAAACAACAGAAAAACATAAGAGAGAAATACAAAGTGAAATGCAAAGTATCAAAAAAACTAGCAAAACACCACAAGGTAGATGTACAAAATCAAAAACAAGAACATGTCTGCATTGGTTTTTCGTTTTTGCCAGGATTCCAAAAGATTCTTAAAACCATTTAGAGAGGTCAGGGCCGAGAGCTTCAGATCTTTTTGTAAGATATTCCATGAAGCAGGAGCGGAGTAGGAGAAGGCCCTTTTTCCAAGTTCAGTCCTCACTGACGGAACACTGCAGGTGATCATGTCCTGAGAGCGCACGCTGTAGCTGCACTCACGCAGAAGACATGTAGGAGGAGATGTATGAAGGCAGCAGACCAAGAAGTGATTTAAAGATGAAAATGTACCAGTGGAAGAGTCTGCGTGAGGATAATGATGTCCAGCTCGACTGAGCTGTGCGAGAACTTCCAACATTTCTTTTTAGATAAAATCGCAACCACCAGGGCTCTCATTTCTCCTCCATCTCACGATCCATCCATCCCACCTCAATCTGTTGCTGTGTTTGAGCATTTTGAACCAGTCTCTCTGTCCTCTCTAGAGCAGGTCATGTGCAGCCTGAAACCATCTGGCTCCCCCTTCGATGTGGTCCCCCCTCGGCTTCTAAAGGAGGTTTTTCACACTCTAGGTCCCTCCATTCTCTCGATTGTAAATAGCAGTCTATCCTCAGGTGTGGTGCCAAAATCATTAAAACATGCTGCTGTTCAACCCCTCCTGAAAAAACCAAACCTCGACCCGTCAGTATTATCCAATTTCAGGCCTGTCTCCAGACTCCCATTTGTTTCTAAACTTCTAGAGAAAATAGTTGAGTCCCAACTAAAGTGCTTCCTGGAGGATCACGCTATCCCCGAGCTATTCCAGTCTGGCTTCAAATCCCTCCACAGCACTGAGACTGCCCTACTGAAGGTTTTTAACGACATCTTCCTATCCACAGATACTGGTGACTCTGTGCTGCTTGTCCTATTGGACCTCACATCCGCTTTCGACACCATCGACCATGAGATCCTCATTGCTAGGTTGGAGCAGTGGGTGGGCATCTCAGGATCAGCCCTAAACTGGTTCAGATCCTACCTCTCTGACAGGTCTTTTTGTGTGTCCATCAATGATTTTACTTCTGCAGTGGCGGCTCTTAAATGGGGGGTTCCGCAGGGGTCCATCCTGGGTCCTCTCTTGTTCTCCTTATACCTGCTGCCACTCGGTGCTATTTTCCGGAAACACAATATACCTTTCCACTTCTACGCTGATGACTGTCAAATCTACTTCCCCCTAAGACAAAATGGTACAGGCTCTATTCAACCTCTGCTCGACTGCCTGGCTGACATCAGGGACTGGATGGCTTTAAATTTCTTAAGCTTCAATGATAAGAAGTCTGAAGCCATATTGTTCCTTCCCAATGACACAACCTCAAACCACTGCATTGACCTGTCTGCTCTACCCCTGTCCGAAAAACAAAAAGTCAAAAATCTGGGAGTGATAATGGATCCTTCCATGAAACTCAACAGTCATGTAAACATGATCGTCAAATCCTGTTTTTTCCAGCTGAGGCGTCTGTCTAAGCTGAAGCCCATATTATCCAAAAAGCACCTGGAGACAGTGATTCACGCATTCATTACATCTAGGCTTGATTACTGCAATTCACTTCTGTTTGGCGTCAGTCAAGCCACCATTGCACGATTACAACTGGTTCAGAACGCAGCTGCCCGATTTTTAACCAGCACACGCAAAAGAGAGCACATTACACCAGTCTTGGCCTCCCTTCACTGGCTACCGGTTCATCTTCGAATCCAATTCAAAATTCTCATGTATGTCTACAAATCGCTGAACAGTCTCGCCCCCGCCTATCTCTCGGATCTGATACACCCATATGTCCCTCCACGTGCTTTGAGGTCAGAGGATCAGGTACTCTTAATAGTTCCAGAAACTCGCCTTAAGCGCAGGGGTGACAGGGCGTTCTCTGTAGCAGGCCCAAGACTCTGGAACGAGTTACCGCTGCTCATCAAACAGGCCCCCTCCCTCTCGGTTTTCAAATCCCGGTTAAAAACTCACTACTACTCCATTGCTTTCAATGCCAGCTGATTTGTATTGGATCGTTTGATTTATGATCTGCAATGTTTTTATGTTTTTCGTGTTGTACTTCATTGTCTGTGTTGCCTGTTGCGTGTTTGTTTGTCCAGCACTTTGGTGTGGACTTGTTCCTGTTTAAAGTGCTTTATAAATAAAATGGTATGGTATGGTATGGTAAGTAGGGAGGCCCAGACTTCCCTCTCCCCAGCCACTTGGGCCAGCTCCTCCGAATCCCAAGGCGTTCCCAGGCCAGCTGAGAAACATAGTCCCTCCAGCATGTCCTGGGTCTTCCTCTGGGTCTCCTCCCTGTGGGACGTGCCCGGAACACCTCACCAGGGAGGCGTCCAGAAGGCATCCTAACCAGATGCCCGAGCCACCTCAACTGGCTCCTCTCGATGTGGAAAAGCAGCGGCTCTACTCTGAGTCCCTCCTGGATGACCGAGCTTATCACCCTATCTCTAAGGGAGAGCCTGGAGAAAACTCATTTCAGCCGCTTGTATCCGTGATCTCGTTCTTTCGGTCCCAACCCAAAACTCATGACCATAGATGAGGGTGGGAACGTAGATCGATCAGTAAAATTAAAGCTTTGCCTTTTGACTCAGCTCTCTCTTCACCACGACAGACTGGTACAGCGCCCGCTTCACTGCCGACGCTGCACCTATCCGCCTATTGATCTCACGCTCCAGTTTTCCCTCATTTGTGAACAAGATCCCAAGATACTTAAACTCCTCCACTTGGGGCAGTACCCCCTCCCCGACCCGGAGAGGGCACTCTGCCCTTTTCCAGCTCAAGACCATGGCCTCGGATTTGGAGGAAGTGATCCTCATCCCGGCCGTGTCCAGCGAGAGCTGTAGATCACGATCTGATGAATCCAATAGGACCACATCATCTGCAAAAAACAGAGAAGCGATCCTAAGGCCACCAAAATGGATCCCCTCAACACCTTGGCTGTGCCTAGAAATTCCGTTCATAAAAGTTATGAACAGAATCAGTGACAAAGGGCAACCTTGGTGGAGTCCAACTCTCACTCTAAATGAGCCTAATGCCGCTTTTCCACCAGTCGGCACGGGTCGGATGTTATGTCATATGTGCATCGCAGAGATCCCCTTTCATCCATCCCCACCGGATATCACTAGCAATCCTAGGGGAAAAAAAAACCCACAAGAACTGCCATGAGTTTGTCAAAATGACAGTATTCTTCCATTAGGTGTCTTGAGCCTGGGGGTGGAGATCTTTGTTTGTGGGTAAACATCCCCTCCTGAGAATCTTCTCCCAGCATATCTTCTCCAGTAGGTCAAAACAAAGGATCCCCCTCACACAGAGAACATTCATTTACATACACCCCCCACAAATAACCCCACATTCCAACAGCATTTTGCTTCTACAGAGAGAGAGTTGCTTTCACCAGAGACTTATTGCTCTGTAGGTGGGGGGGGGGTTCTTACAAGCTTTGATCAAAAATAATGTTACACTGAATTTTATTTTTTTATTTTTTTTCATTCAACCTTTATTTAGTCAGGTAAATCTTATTGAGCCTCGAGGCCAATGAAACACATACATTAAACAATAAACAATAGAAAAGTAGCAAAAACATCCATCCATCCATCCATCCATCCATTTTCGTCCGCTTATCCGGGGTCGGGTTGCGTGGGTAGCAGCCTAAGTAGGGAGGCACACACTTCCCTCTTCCTCTCGATGTGGAGAAGCAGCGGCTCTACTCCGAGTCCCTCCCGGATGGCTGAGCTTCTCACCCTATCTCTAAGGGAGAGTCCAGACACCCTGCGGAGAAAACTCATTTCAGCCGCTTGTATCCGAGATCTCGTTCTTTCGGTCATAACCCAAAGCTCATGACCATAGATGAGGGTGGGAACGTAGATCGATCGGTAAATTGAGAGCTTTGCCTTTTGACTCAGCTCTCTCTTCACCACGACAGACCGGTACAGCGCCCGCTTCACTGCGGACACTGCACCTATCCGCCTATCGATCTCACGCTCCAGTTTTCCCTCATTCGTGAACAAGATCCCGAGATACGTAAACTCCTCCACTTGGGGCAGGACCTCCTCCCCGACCCGGAGAGGGCATGCTACCTTTTTCCGGCTCAAGACCATGGCCTCGGATTTGGAGGAACTGATCCTCATCCCGGCCGTATCACACTCGGCTGCAAACCGCTCCAGTGAAAATTGTAAATCACGAACTGATGAAGCCAGTAGGACCACATCATCTGCAAAAAACAGAGAAGCGATTCTAAGGTCACCAAAACAAATCCTCTCAACACCTTGGCTGCGCCTAGAAATTCTGTCCATAAAAGTTATGAACAGAATCGGTGACAAAGGGCAACCTTGGCGGAGTCCAACTTTTACCGGAAACGAGCCTGACTTACTGCCGGCAATGCGGACCAAGCTATTTATATATATATATATATATATATATATATATATAT
>JBBPBX010047172.1:7806-26278 GCA_038048925.1 Garcialebias charrua | reverse complement strand
AGTTCCTATGCCGTAGTGTCCATGTCCTCATTGGAGACCAGTTCCTATGCCGTAGTGTCCATGTCCTCATTGGAGACCAGTTCCTATGCCGTAGTGTCCATGTCCTCATTGGAGACCAGTTCCTATGCCGTAGTGTCCATGTCCTCATTGGAGACCAGTTCCTATGCCGTAGTGTCCATGTCTTCATTGGAGACCAGTTCCTATGCCGTAGTGTCCATGTCCTCATTGGAGACCAGTTCCTATGCCGTAGTGTCCATGTCTTCATTGGAGACCAGTTCCTATGCCGTAGTGTCCATCTCCTCATTGGAGACCAGTTCCTTTGTGACGAGGATCAAGAGGAAGAAATTACTAAAAATACTTGGTATGTGCCCAGTAAGTACTAGGTGTATACCAGGTAAATACTAGAGATGTACCAGGTACCAAGAGGAAGAAACTGAAGTGGCTTGTAGAGAGAGAGTCAAGGGAACTTTGACAAATGTGATCCTCCAAGGAATATCTGAAGGAAAGCGTGAAAGGTAAAAATGGCAGATGACAACCGTACCTGGACAGGAATTCCTTTCCACGCCCTGCCTTATCTTCCTAAAGATCAGTCAAGGTGGAGTTGGTTGGTGAAAAATGTTGCCCCCCATGGCAATAGGCTAAGATGATGATAATGAAACCAACAAAGTAGAGAATGTTTTGACAGCTCCTTTCTTCAGGGGTCGCCACAGCGAGTGAAGCTGCGTAAAAGATTTGACAATTGTTGTACACTGGATGCCCCTCCTGAGGCAACCTGGGCTCAAACATGCAACCTCAAGATCACAAGACCACATCATTGACTACCATGATACCACAGCTGTCTAGGGGGCTTTGCTTCTTCTCAAAAAGACCCTGAGAATTAAAATAATCAGTTTATTCTTCTGCTGCTGTCCACAGGTGATCCTCGTGGCCACCGGACCCCTCACCAACCTGGCGGTCGCCGTGCAACTGGACCCCTCTTTCCCCAAGAGACTGAAGGCGCTCCACCTCATGGGTGGAAACACCGACTGTGGGTTTAAGACCGCTGCACGTCTACAGCCCGCTGTGGTTTTCCTTCACGTCACTTTCCTTCCGTTCCTTCAGCCAGGGGGAACACCACGGTGTGCGGAGAGTTCAACTTCGTGGCTGACCCCGAGGCGGCTTACGCCGTGTTGGAGCGCTTCGACTGTCCCACCTACATCGCCACGTGGGAGTTCAGCTGCAGGTGCAGCCTTCCATGGGTGAGGCTTCAATCTGGACAGGGAACTGCAGCGGGTGCGGTCATGCGACACGAGATCTGATCCGCGTTTACCTTCTTTTTCTAGTCGTTCTGCGAAGAGTTGTTCTCCCAAAAGTCAGAGAAAGCTGCCTTCATGAAAAAGATATCAGCCCTTTCAATGGCGGTGAGAAGAGTTCACGTCAAAAAGAGAAGATCGTCTGCTACTACAGTCTGGAATCATTCAAACATGTTCTCTGTTCGCAGAAAGCTAAGTCCGCTGATTACCAAAAGGAGGTCATCGCGGGAGGCGGCTTCAATCCCTGCGACGTCTTCGCTTTGGCGGCTGCGGTCGACGACTCGTTCATCACAAAGAAAGAAGAGGTGAGCGTCAACCTTTTTGTTTTATTTTACTTACCCGACGTTGACGCAAAGCGTTAAAACAGGCTCCGCCCTCAGGTGGCGGTGACGGTGGAGCTGGACGGGAGGCACACCCGGGGCATGATGGTCCTGGACTACATGGAGCTGCTGAAGAAGGAGCACAAGGTCTTCATCATGAAAACTGTGGACTTGGAGAAACTGAAGAAGATGCTGACCAACGCCGTAAAGTAGAGAGAACGTGTGACCAACGTGAATTAAATCAATCCACAAAAAAATAAAGATCATGTTGTGTCACTAAATCTTTTAGATGTATTCCTCCAGTTTAGTAGAGCTTAAACAGATTTTTATGCATTGCAGTTAAAAAAAAAAATCAGCAGCTAATAAACTATATTTATTAGCTGGAGCCAAGATGGTCTAGTGGCAGGGCTTTTGACTACGGATCCGAAGGTCGCGGGTTCGCGCCCCGGCCACTACCCAGCTTGGGGTGTCTATGAGTGCACACCTATTTCTCCAGCTCCCCGAGCGCTTTCGGGCTGCTCACTGCACCACCTGGTAGGTGGTTGGGTTAAATGCAGAGACGAATTTCGTCTGTGTATGGGAACATACGCAGATGACAGGAATAGATATTATTATTATTATTATTATATTATTATATTTATATAATAAATATAAAAAACAAAGCTTGGACTTGTAATTCTGAGTATTTCCACTAGATGACGCTATACTCAGCCATGACCATAGTAAACACCATTGAATTGTTAGAAGAAAACATATTTCATTAAATATTTCACATTGAATAATACTTTATTAAATTTCGTTTTTATTGTTTCATCTTCAGATACAAATCTAAATGTTTACGGGAAAAAAAGATTAAATTAGTGTCAAACCTTATTTTGCATGTTATAATTCCAACAACAAAGTCCTGATTGTGTCAACATGTTTAAATTTAAATGTATAAAGAAGTAAGGTATTTAAAGAGAAAGTTTACTTTGAAACTAAATAATCTGAATACATTTTTTAAAATTAGTTCCAGCTTGGAAGTGATTGACTAAACTTCTTATATGAACAAAAAGCTCCTACAGTATTTTACAATATTTATCAAGTATTTTAGTTACATTCTCATCTGTGGAAAATATTTGTTGAGGCTGAGTCACTTTGACTCAAGTATATATTAAATAAAATAGTTTTTACGTGTATTTGGAATAACGAGAATCAAAATATTTAGTTTGTCACCTGGCACAGGCAAAGTATTCTTCTGTTAGCAAAATATCTCATGAACCAGTGGATGAAAAGCAACCAGTAGTGGTTTTTAGAGTCAAACACATTCAAGATGTCCACCTAAAAACAATAAAATTGACAACTCAGCAAATATTAGATTTTGTCCTACAGTTTGGTGTGGTAGTAGCTGAACCAGTGGTTGGATTTTAATGAAACGTTCAGGAAACGAGCCCTGGATGTGCCTCTACAGTTCAACTCAAGATGGCCGCCACAGCAACACCGACTCTGATCAGGAGGCTGGAGTCATTTCCAACATCAACACACACACGTTCCGTTTGGTGAAGGCAGACTGTTTGAACACTCGTCGCTGACGAAAACGTCTCACGTGTGAAGTTATGACGAGCTCAAAACCTCACTAATCTCTCAAACCTCATGACTCCCTCCAGGTCTCACTTTCATCGCGCCAAACTCCACGAGACTCCTTCTTCCTGTGGATTTGATGGCGCTTGACAAATAACTTGGCACCTCCGTCAGAAAGGAGGTGAAAGTGGAAGGCGATGGGATGTTTTGTCCCCAAGACAAATGACCGTCTTTGCTGCAACGTCGTCTCGCTCTAAAGCGCTTACAATGATTTTCAGAAAGAAAAAAAAAGGCGTAATTATCAGAACTCTGGTTTTACTTGGGCTAACAACATGATTTTAAAGTTCTATTAGAGAAGCCTTATACACTTATGCATACTCGCAACCACACACAAATATGTAGATATGTAGATGTGCATAATATGTATGCATGTATATGGGTATATATATTTAAGGAGATCTACTGCAAAGCCATGAATATTCTAAGCTTTTTATACAAATGTGTTTTGTTGTTGTGTTCTGTCATGTTCTTCGCAGGTTTACGGATGGCGGTCGGGTGTTTTGTGCTTTCTGTGTGTATTTGTTATGTTTTGTGGTCTTACTTTCCATCTTTCCTTCCTTTCTTTCCTATTATTAAAAATAAATAAAAAATAAATAATTCATAATGGTGTGAAGAGGATGGCTATAAGGTGAGAAGGGAGAAATGGGGGGAAAAAAACATGATTTTAAAAACTAGCGTGTAGCTTAAAGTCTGTACTTTTGACCCAAATCAAAATGGAGGCCGTCTTTCCAGCTATAGAAACTGAAATGGGTCAATGTGAGCCGGGAAGCCTGTTATTGAGAAGTATGGACATTTCTCGAGATCCTCCAAAAAAATGTAACTTGATCAAAAACGTTGAAAACTCAAGTACTGTACTTTGGATTCTTCCACGAGTATAATTAAAAAAGCCTGGGAAGGCGAGCTTGCTATTGAGATCGAGGATGAAACACGGGATGAAATATTAACGAACATCAAGTCTTGTTCAATTAACGCCAGGCTTCAACTGTTTAAGGTAGTTCATACATTATTCTAAAACAAAATTAAATAAAAAGTTTCCAAACCTTTCTTCACTTTGTAACAGAAGAAGGTACTCTAGCCCACCTTTGGTGGTTTTGTCCAAATTTACATCATTTTTGGTTTCTTATCTTTAAATGGTTTTCAACATCACTGTCACACCTGATCCTGAAACTGATCTGCTCCAACACCTTGAAAAACCTACATTGTAACATGCGTATTGCTTTAACTTTTTGTACGATGATTGCGAAAAGGTGTATTCCGAAACTGTGGAAGTCTGATTTAGCCCATAAATTTGAGACCTGGCTGAATGAACTCGTAAGTATTCTGCATGTGGAAAGACTGAGATATGAACTTTCTGGTAACATTCTTAAGTTTTCAAGAATATGGAATCCAGTGTTGGAATATATAAAAGACCAATAATGCTCCTTTTATTCAACCACATTACTTCAGTGTCTTCTTGATAAAATGGACAGTTGAGGTAATATACTGTACTGTAATTGTGAACCTTGCCCAATCTTTTCATTTATTTATGTATCTATTGGTTATGTTATATTTGCTTTATATATTAGTTGCTTGTCTTTTGTCCCCTTTTTTGTTGTTGTTTTTGTTTTGTCTTATTATTTTTTATATACAAATTTACTTGAAAATCGTATAAAGTGTTGATTTTTATTTATTTTTTTACTCTGGCATTAAGAGTGGCGGACAATAAGCATCCCTTCAAGAAACGAGCGGCCTTTTAGATAGATACTGTAGATAGATTTATTTGTCCCCGTAGGGAAATTAGTTATCATTTTGTTGACTTCTGAAAAAAAACGCAACTTCTGCTATAAAAGCGTCCCTTTTTTTGTTGCTTTCCAACAATTTAGAGATAAAACATCAATAAAAATGTGAAAAACATTTCACGGAAACACAAGAAATCTGCTGCCGGGAGCTTTAATGTGGAACTGCTGCAAGCGAGAGGAAAAGACGTGCGTTTGAACTTACGAACATCCAAACCGAGGTCGTTTAAGTTAATGGAAGCCTTTATTGGAGGTGAACGTCCGTCGTCCTTTTTCTCCTCAACGAGCAGCTTTTCAGTCTTTACCGTCTTAACCAAAACAAACAAATTCAAGTTCTCCTCCGAAAAAAGTATTTACAAAAAGAATATTGGATAAAAAGTCCCGTCCGACTCCTTGCTTCTGCAGCTGGACCAAACGCGTCACAGTTTATGGACCGGGGGATCCGGTTCCACAGTAGAGTCCACCAGATCAGCGTCAGTCCGGTCCCGGTCCACCGACAGGAGCTGGATTCTTTATCACGTCGATTCGTGTCCAACACGCAAACCCGAACCGCTTCTTACTGGACTCTGTATTTATAAAACCAGCAGAGGCCCCGGGTGAAGTTCCAGCCCAGCGAGACGGACAGCACGTAGAAGAGGCCGAGCAGGGCGAAGGGGTAGAGCAGCACGGCGGTGTTCGTCAGGAATGGCAGCGCTGCGAGGACGGAAAACGGGAAAAGTCAAAAGACGTGCCGTTCAAACTCAACCGACACGGAGCGGGAACGTGCGCCACCTACTGTTGTAGCCCAGGAAGGTGATGTAGAGATAGTAACCGATGGCGACGAGCCACAAAGTGTTCCCCACGAAGTAACCCAGGAACCAGTTTGAGTTTATCACCACCACATCTGGAACAGAAACACACACTGGACTCATCTGCACCCGGCAACGGTTTCATGAAAAGTTAACAAGTTACAACAGCCATGGATCAGAAACAACATTGAATAAGTATATTTGTTGATCTAAAAAAAAGCATTTGACACCACTGATCATTCCATTTTACTTGATAAATTAAAAAAATATGGTATTAGAGGACCTGCATTGCAGTGGATTTTTAGTTATCTGGAAGATAGAAAGCAGTTTGTTCAAATAGAAGATGTAAGATCTACCTTAAGCAATGTTTTATCTGGAGTACCACAAGGCTCTGTACTTGGACCTAAGTTACAGTATTTATTTTATATGTAAATGATTTAATGAAGGTGTCCGACGTCCTCAAATGTGTTCTTTTTGCTGACGACACTACTTTCTTTTGTGCGGGCAAAGACTTGGAAGAATTGTTTGAGTTGATAAATATTGAATTTGTTAAAATACAACATTGGTTTGAATTAAATAAGTGCTTTTGCAGTCTTTACAACATTTTCTGAACTTTTTGTGTCAGTAAATGTGCAATAATGTCCAGTGACAGCATAAATGAATTATTAGGAGTTAAAAATGGCTCTTATGGAGTTGATGGAACAAGTTACTACAGCCGTGGATCAGAAACAACATTGAATAAGTATATTTGTTGATCTAAAAAAAAGCATTTGACACCACTGATCATTCCATTTTACTTGATAAATTAAAAAAATATGGTATTAGAGGACCTGCATTGCAGTGGATTTTTAGTTATCTGGAAGATAGAAAGCAGTTTGTTCAAATAGAAGATGTAAGATCTACCTTAAGCAATGTTTTATCTGGAGTACCACAAGGCTCTGTACTTGGACCTAAGTTACAGTATTTATTTTATATGTAAATGATTTAATGAAGGTGTCCGACGTCCTCAAATGTGTTCTTTTTGCTGACGACACTACTTTCTTTTGTGCGGGCAAAGACTTGGAAGAATTGTTTGAGTTGATAAATATTGAATTTGTTAAAATACAACATTGGTTTGAATAAGTGCTTTTGCAGTCTTTACAACATTTTCTGAACTTTTTGTGTCAGTAAATGTGCAATAATGTCCAGTGACAGCATAAATGAATTATTAGGAGTTAAAAATGGCTCTTATGGAGTTGATGGAACAAGTTACTACAGCCGTGGATCAGAAACAACATTGCATAAGTATATTTGTTGATCTAAAAAAAGCATTTGACACCATTGATCATTCCATTTTACTTGATAAATTAAAAAAATATGGTATTAGAGGACCTGCATTGCAATGGATATTTAGCTATCTGAAAGATAGAAAGCAGTTTGTTCAAATAGAAGATGTAAGATCTACTTTAAGCAATGTTTTATCTGGAGTACCACAAGGCTCTGTACTTGGCCCTAAGTTTTTTATTTTATATGTAAATGATTTAATGAAGGTGTCCGACGTCCTCAAATGCGTTCTTTTTGCTGTTGACACTACAGTACAGTACTTTCTTTTGTGCGGGCAAAGATTTGGAAGAGTTGTTTGAGTTGATAAATATTGAATTTGTTAAAATACAACATTGGTTTAAATTAAATAAGTTATCACTGAACCTAGACAAAACTAATTATATGATTTTTAGTGAGAAAAAGATAACTGTTGATGTTCCTTTTAAGAATGATGGCTCTGAGATATGTAGGGTAAGGGAAGTGAAGTTTTTGGGTGTAATTATTGATGATAAGTTGTCATGGAAACAACACATAAATTCTGTAAAAACTACAATACAGTATCTAGATCTATGGCAGTGCTGTATTGAGTTAAAAATCTATTAAATGACAAAGCAATGTATTTGTTGTACAATGCAATAATAATCCCTCATTTAATTTATTGTGTTGAGGTTTGGGGTACAGCGTGCTGCAAAACTATAACTAAACCTATTTTTATTTTACAGAAAAGAGCCATAAGGATCATCACTAGAAAACATTATTACCATCCATCAAATGTTTTGTAAATTAAAATTACTGACATTTTATGATCTGGTTGACTACTATATTCTATTATTGTTGTACAAGGCGCAGAACTTCACATTACCCTCAAATATTCAAACACTTTTTGTAAAAAGACAGAGTACTTACAATCTTAAGGGTACAGATATTTTTGTTATACCACAACAAAGAACTAGTTTAAAGAGTAGGTCTACTATAATTTATGGAATAAGTCTATGGAATGGTTTAGAAAATGATATTAAAGTTGCAAAAACAATGACTTTGTTTAAAAAAAATGAATAGAATTAGGTTTCTGGGAAAATATACAGTATATAAATTGGTTTGTTTCAAAATGTATGAATGGTAAAGTATGATGAGTTGTTTATTGTGTAATATTTTTGTGTGGATTATTGTTGTTTGAATTGATTTTGTTAAAAAATGGGCAAACATAATAAGATTTTATCTTCTTCTGCTTCCTTTCATTTGATGTTCCGTTTGATTTTTTATTTACGTGGAATTGTAAATAGTTTTTTTGTGTTTTTACATTTGAAATTTGAAATGAATAATTTAAATAAAATAAATCAATAAAATGAAACGGGCTCAGCCACGACGAACTCACGGTTAATGAAGAAAAGCTGCAGGAAGTGCAGGATGACCAGAAGGGGGTAGAAAGCGTTGAGGTGGACGTCGAAGGCGTAGCCCCACTCCACATCAAAGTTTCTGCTGGGCTGCTTCAGCAGATACCTGTTAGTGATGAACCTGGAGAGAGCGCAGGACGATGAGCCTGGACGTCACCGGGAGGCGTTCAGCCATCGGAGCAGACCAACTCACCACATGAGGGTTGATATGAGCAGGCCGACCCCTATGCAGTCCACGAAGACCACCCACAGCAGCAGCTTCAGGGTCTCCACCGCCCCCATGTCCAACACGAAACCAAACCCCACCGTGGACACTGCACAAAACAGAGACGACATGAGCGCAAACAGAACGCTTGCACGCAAACGATTCCGTTAATGATTTCTTTTTTAATTCATTTTAAATATAAAACACAAAAAAGACAATTACAAATTATATGAAGAAAAAAACAGATTTAAAATGAAAGGAAGCAGAAGAATAAAATTCGTATAAATATGCTGCTTCTTTAAACAAAAATCAATTCAAACAATGATTATCCATGAACAAAATTAATAAATCATAACAATTTGCCGATTTATAGTACATTTAGTATTTTAACATTTATACTGTATATATCTTTTCAGGAATTTCTTCCTAATCCTTTTCTTAAATAAAGACATAGACTTAGCTTTTTTGACATCATTTTCCAAACTATTCCATATATTAAAGTAAACCGACCCTTTAGAATAGTTTTATAATGTGGTTTAACAAAAATGTCTGTTCCCGTTGAGATTATAACAACTTTTCCTTTTTACAAAATGCTTTTGAATATTTGAAGGTAGTGTATTATTTTGTGCTTTATACATTAACAAGAAAATATTATATTCCACCATATCATAAAACTTCAGTAGTTTCCATTTACAAAATAATATAGTTGTAGGGTGGCAATAATGCATTATTGTTATAATTCTTATAGCTCTTTTCTGTAGGATAAAAATAGGCTCTGTTGTAGTTTTGCATGCTGTTCCCCAAACATCAACACAATAAATTAAATGTGGTACTATAATTGTATTATATAGCAAATACAAGGCTTTATCATTCAATAAATCCTTTACTTTATATAATACTGCTGTGGATTTGGATATTTTAGTTTTAACATAATGTATGTGTCGTTTCCATGACATTTTATCATCAATGATTACACCCAAAAACTTAATTTCACTTACTCTATATATTTCAACACCATCAATTTTGAAAGGAACAGTACTGTAGTTGTTTTTTTTTAACTAAAAATCATATAATTGGTTTTATCAATGTTCAACGAGAACTTATTTAAATTAAACCAAGTTTGTATGTTAACAAACTCTTTCTTCATACAGTCGATCATCTGTTCCAAATCATTTCCCGAATAAAATAAAGTAATGACATCAACAAAAATAACACATTTAAGGGCACCTGACACATTCATCAAATCATTAATATATAAAACGAACAACTTAGGTCCAAGTACAGAGCCTTGTGGTACTCCACATGAAACACTAGAGAATCTTATATAATCTATTTGGACAAACTGTATTCTATCTTGCAAATAACTACGTATCCACTGTAACGCAAGTCCTCTAATACAATATTTATCTAATTTTTCAAGCAGAATAATGTGGTCGATTGTATCGAATGACTTTTTTAGATCTACACACTTAAACAGTAATGTTTTTGATTGACAGCTGTAGTAACATATTCCATTAACTCCATAAGGGCCATGGAAGTTGAGTTATTTGATCTGAACCCGTATTGACTATTACTTAAGATATTATGTTTATCGAGAAAAGAATCAAATCTAGTTACAAATAATTTTTCTAAAATTTTTGAGAATTGTGGTAACAAAGATATATGTCTGTAATTGTTATATAGACATCCGTCACCATTCTTAAAAAGAGGAACCACCTTGGCTATTTTCATTCAAATATTGAGATTACCACAGAGCCAGACGCCGAGCAGGACCAGGAAGGCCGGGTCGTCGCGCGCCCACTGGTCCTTGGTTTGCTTCCTGTAGTGGAAGTTGCGGTAGACCCTCTGCGGCGACGTGAAGAGGTAAAACATCTGCCACAAGGCGAAGTCGAAGTCCATCTGCCCGAAGTGGAGCAGCCGCCGCAGGTACTTGTAGCGCTTGGCGCCGGCCGTGTGGCGAGCGGCGTCCCTGGCGCCGAGGGCGCCGTTGCTGCGCTGCGACGTGGTCGGCAGCATGGCGCTGGAAAAACAAAACGTAAACTAGAGAAATTGCATTTCCTGAGAAAATGCATGTGTGAATGCCCTTTTGTTCAAGAATTACCTTAAAACAGCTGAATAGTAGCTAAAGAAATGTAGAAAGAAGGTTAACTTTCCAAAAGGGCGTGGGAGGAGTTTAACTGTGCCAACTAAGGCTGAAAGATGTATACATTTGTGCAATAAAGTAGAAATTATCTGAGAAAAGCAGAAATTTACTATAAACCCAACAGCTAAATAGTAGCTAAAGAATCAAAAAGAAGCTTAAATTAGGAAAAGGAAGCAGAAAGAGCATAATTGTGAATAATATGAAATATCTGAAACTATTTAAAATCTGAAACAATCTGAAATAAGCAGAAATAAATACAAAATGTGGAAATTATCGGAAAAAATATGTAATTATCGGAAAAAAAAAACAGCTGAATATTATCTAAAATAGCTGAAATAAGCTTAAATTAGCAGAAGGAATCTGAAAGAGCATAACTGTGAATAATCTGAAATAGCTGAAACAATCTGAATTCTAAAACAAGTAGAAAAAGAAGAAATAAACACAAAGCATGGAAATTAACTGAAAAACGCTGAAATTATCCAGAAAACAGCTGAATATTATCTAAAATAGCAGAAAGAAGCTTAAATGTCTTAGAAATTAGTAGAGAGAGTACAGTTTTGCAGAATTAGGCTGGAAAAAATTGAAATGAGTGCAAATAATGTGGAATTGGTTGAAACAAGCCTAAATTAGCATTAAAACAGCTTAATAGTAGCTAAAATAGCAGAAGAAGCTGAAAATAGCAGAAATAAACACAAAGCAGCATAATCTGAAATATCTGAAACAATTTGAAATTTCAAAAATCTGAAATAAGCAGAAATAAGCAAAATAAAGTTGAAATTATCTGGAAAAAGCTGTAATTGGCTAAAAACAGCTGAACAATAGCTAAGACAAGCAGAAATCATCTTAAATTACCAGAAGGAAGTGGGTAGAGCATGGCTTTGCTGAATTAGGCTGAAAAAAGTTGGATTGATTTTAAAAGCAATGTGGAATTAGCTGAAAAAGCTGAAATTAGCATAAAACAGCTAAATAGTAGCTGAAACAGCAGAAATATCTGAATCTTCCAAAAATTAGCTGAAAGGCACATAACAATCTGAAATTAGCACAAATAAGTCAGTAGAAGAAGAACAATGTTGAAGTAAGCTGAATAAAGCTGAAAAGAGCACAACGCAGTTGAAGAAACAGCTGAAATTAGCTGAAAGTAGGTGAAATCTTAAACATTACAGGACAAAACATGAACAACAGAGCTACATATAAACCTAAAAATCAATCAGTAAATACATATACACCAGTAAAACGTGTTAAACATTACTCTTTTCATACAGTAAATATTTACACATTTGTTGTTTTTATATTTGACGCTGTTGTTAGCTTGATGCTAACGGCTACGATAGAAAAACTTTGAAGGCTTGTTTGTCAACAACAAACGGAACATAAAAGCCACCATTGATGTTTTACTGGATAAAAAACCCCACTCATTTAAAAAAGTTTACCTATTTTTTGTTTATTCCTTCACGGGAAAGTCTCTGTTAGCAAAACGCTTCCTGAACCGTCGCGAATGTGTACACGTCGTTGCTTCCTGTAAACGCCCCGATGCATGATGGGATATGTAGTTGATGCGCTCCAGACGCCAAACCCGCAAAATTAGATAAACAAAATACACTGCAATAAAACGCGTTTAACTAATGCATGCATTATTCATTATAAGTGTCTCAAATGTTTTACTACATTCGCGTCTGATGTCGTGCTGTGCTGTATTTAAAGTGAGTTTTATTTTTGTGGAGGACGGAACAACGCCTTATTTTGAAGGTAAGTGTGACGTCACGGTATTTCCGCTAACGCCAGCTAGCTGTTTTGTCTGGTATTTACCAAAACATCGCCGCTGTTCTGGTCGAGAAGGCCAAATAGCACAAGGTAGGAATCAGCTACACGTTTTCCAGGCATGCTTTTGCATCAGTTTATGTTTTATAAGTTTAAACTTGATGATAAAATAAATGTGAGCGCGTGACTTTGTTTACCGTCCAACAACTGCGCGTGCCCTTGACTGTTAGCTAACGTTAGCTCGCTGGGGTATGACGCTTCTTCCACTAATTTATATTAAATAAAAATCATATAAAACCTTAACGAACATTTAGTCTGTTTGTATTTTTATTAAAGTCTTCTTTTGTTTTTACTGATGTATTTAAATTATTAATAATTTGCTAAAAAAGAGGCTGTTTATTATTGCTGACAACAACCATCGTGGCTTTGTTTATAAAATGATTTTACTCCCAAATTAATTCTAAATCCTACAACATCACATCTGTTGATTAAATATATCATATTACTCAGTTTACATTTAGAGCATGTCTGTTTGTGTCTTAAATACTTTAGTAAATCTCTACAAATGTGTAAATAGATCATTTTAGGAAGTTTGATTTGCTGCTAGCATGTTTTGGCTTTTTTTTATGTTTGTTCCTGCTTGTTGAAATTAATGTTTAAACCACAAGACGGAATTTTTACAAAATGTGGGACGTCGTGTGTTAAATGTAAATAAAACTAGAGAAATTGCATTTCCTACGAAAATGCATGTGTGAGTGCCATTTGTTCAAGAATTAGCAAAAAAAAAACAGCTGAATATTATTTAAAATAGCAGAAATAAGCTTAAATTAGCTGAAGGAATTAGAAATAGCATAATTATGAATAATCTGAAATATCTGAAACAATCTGGATTCTGAAACAAGTAGAAAACGTAGAAATAAACACAAAACGTGGAAATTATCTGAAAAAAAGCTGAAATTATCCGAAAAACAGCTGAATATTTTCTAAAATAGCAGAAAGAAGCTTAAATGTCTTAGAAATTAGTAGAGAGAGTACAGTTTTGCAGAATTAGTCTGGAAAAAGTTGAAATGAGTGCAAATAATGTGGAAGCCTAAATTAGCATAAAAACAGCTTAATAGTAGCTAAAATAGCAGAAGAAGCCGAAACTAGTCGAAATAAGCACAAAGCAGCATAATCTGAAGTATCTGAAACAATCTGAAATTTCAAAAATCAGAAATAAGCAAAATAAAGTTGAAATTATCTGAAAAAAGCTGAAATTGTTCAAAAACAGCTGAATAATAGCTAAAACAAGCAGAAATCATCTTAAATTACCAGAAGGAAGTGGGTAGAGTATGGTTTTGCTGAATTAGGCTGAAAAAAGTGGGATTGATAAAAAAAAGTGGAATTAGCTGAAAAAGCTGATATTAGCATAAAACAGCTAAATAGTAGCTGAAGTAGCAGAAATATATCAGAAGATTCAGAAATATCTGAATCTGAATATAAATATATAAATATCTGAATCTTCCAAAAATTAGCTGAAAGAAGCATAACGATCTGAAATTAGCAGAAATAAGTCAGTAGAAGAACAAAAATGTTGAAGTAAGCTGAATAAAGCTGAAAAGCGCACAACGCAGTTTAAGAAACAGCTGAAAGTAGCTGAAATGTTTTTTAAAAATGTACAAGGAAGCTGAAGGGAGCTGAGCTGGTCCAAAATGTGAAAGGAGCAGTAAAATATTGTAACGAGATCTAAAGATATGAAGGATGTAAAATGAGCTCCATTCATTTTCAATTAGATAAAAATGGCAGAAATGGCTAAATATTTCAAAAGGCTAAAGTTGTAACAATACCAAAAGTCATAGCCGGATTGTCCTAAATGAGCTGAACATTTTGATATATGAATGGTTGAAATAGCACAAAAATTGTGTGAGTACAGTACTAGTTAGATGCCAAAAAATGTACGGAATCATGATAGTAACTATAAGAAATATAAACAGAATCACTACTGTATAGTGTGAATGCCTCTTGCTTACGAATGTCAAGAAAACGGTTGAAAAGTAGCTTAAAACAGCAGAAAGTAGCTTAAAATATCAGAAGGAAGCAGAAATTGCACAATTGTTCCTGATGTGATGTACTGCCAGGCTGCTGTCAATATAAACTGTTGACATGACAGTACTATGTGTTTGCTCTCAGCTACCACTACACCAACTTTCAGCTAAATATGACTAAATTTGACTGATTTAAGAGTATTTTCCCTTTTTTGATAAGGCGGCCATCTTGGATTTTTGATTTTCAATCAGAGTCAATTAGGGATCTTTGTCATCTACCAATAGTTTCAGCTGAATAGCAGTAAAAATGGCAGTTATCCTAGTTTTCCCATAAAACAGCGGAATAGTAGCTAAAGAACTGTAGAAAGAAGCTTAAATTTCCAAAAGGAAATGGAAGGAGCTTAATTGGGCCCACTAAGGCTGAAACAGACAAAAATTAACACAATAAAGTTGAAATTATCTGAGAAAAGCTGGAATTTGCTATAAAAAACAGCTGAATAGTAGCTAAAACAAGCAGGAAAAAACATAACTTACTAGAAGGATGTCTGAAGAACATGTTTTTGCTTAATTAGGCTGACAAAAGTTTAAACAGTTGCAAAAAATGTGGAATTAGCTGATGAAGATGAAATTAGCATGAAAACAGCTAAATGCTAGCTGAAATAGCTGAAACATCCAGAAATATGCTGAAAGAAGCAGAACAAGCATAAATTAGCATTCCAGGTCCTCCAAAACCTCCAGCTGGTCTCGTCAGGTCCTGCTCTTTAACAGACTGTTAGAAGAAGAAACAACTTTAAAGAAATGTGTTGCTTAAAATTCAGAATTAGGTTGTCGTTACAACATTCAGTGAAGGAGTTTTTATTTGTTTGTTTGTTTGTTTGTGTTTGTCTTCAGCGTCATGCTGCGACTGCCATCGGTTGGCCGAGCTTTAGCCGGCGCTGCCAAAGGCGGCCTGGCTCCTGCGACCGCTGGTAGGTTCAAGTTTCTTCTTCTTCTTCTGAGTAAAGAGCGCTGCTGCGTTTACTTTTTCATGGAGCGTGGCCCCGTCAGTAACGCTGTGTCCTCCGCTTGTGCGTTTTTAGTGCGCACCCCCGTGCGTGCGGCCAGCAACATGGTGGAAGTGTTCGTGGACGGGAACCCAATAGCGGTGGAACCGGGAACGACGGTGCTGCAGGTGAGGGACGTCGCAGAGTTGACGTCAAGAGTTCATACCCATCGACTTCCTGTTGGGTTTCTGCGTCGTGCACATTTCCATCGTCTGTTGTTTATTTGTTGAACCGTTATTTATCCACCATAGACGATCAAGGGGCCAAAGAAAACAACAAGACTAGAACAAATTCAATGAGATTATTCCAGTGACAAACGTTCAAACTAATGTTCGGCCCAGGCCTTGCGTCAAGGCGGGGCAGACGGAGCTCCTACGAGGATAAGATGACGTGCTTTTTGTTACGCAGTACATCAGTGGAGCACATTTCTCTGCTTCCAATGTAGCCACAAGAAAGTGGAAGCCTCAAGACGTTTACTGGCATTTAACGTAGAGATGTTCCAATCCAATACTGGCATCGGCACCGATATCTAAAAGCATTTTTTGATCCACAAGGACAGGAGCTGATTGCTGTTTATTTTAAATATACCAACAAAGTTCAGCTCCTTTTATTATTTATTTTACATTATATTTAGAATTTCTGAACCATTTGAAGTTTATTTTTTCACGTTGACCAAAGATGTCAACCTATTGTTTTAGTCACTTTCAGTATCTTTATTATTATTTATTTTACACTGGATGTTATACTCATAACTACGGAAGGGTATTGCTGTAATCCATAAAATAATTTTTTTTCATATTATGTAGTAAAAACGTGATATATGCAGTAAAAACGTGATATCATGTAGTAAAAACGGGATAACTATGTAGTGAAAACGGGATATTATATAGTAAAAACATGATATGTAGTGAAAACGTGATATGTAGTAAAAATGTGATATGTAGTAATAACGTGATATTTAAGTAGTAAAAACGTGATACGTATGTAGTAAAAACGTGATAATATCATATCACGTTATAACTACATAATATCACGTTTTTACTACATAATATCACATTATTACTACATAATATCACGTTATTACTACATAATATCACGTTTTCACTACATAGTTATCACGTTTTTACTATATAATATCACGTTACTACTACATATTATCACGTTTTTACTACATACTTATCAAGTTTTTACTACATATCACGTTTTTACTACATATCACGTTTTTACTACATAATATCACGTTTTTACTACATATCACGTTTTTACTACCGAGTTGCTCCCGGTAGGTCTGGATTGCGCCTTGCAAGGCAGGCTACCACTACCGGTGTATGAATGTGTGTATGAATGGGTGGATGGCTGGTATTGTAAAGCGCTTTGGGGCTCCTCACAGGGGGCTGGAAAGCGCTACATAAATAAGCTCCATTTACCATTTACCATATCACGTTTTTTTTACTACATATCACGTTTTTACTACATAATATCACGTTTTTACTACATATCACGTTTTACTACATATCACATTTTTACTACATAATATCCAAAAAATTTATTTTATGGATGACAGCAATACCCTTCCGTACACAACTGCACTGACTGAACAAATTAAAGTTTGTGTTGTTGTTACACGTAGCTTGTGAAGCTATTGATGTGTTTAAGTGCGCTGTACCGGTGCAGAGTTTTCAAGAAATTTGTAATTCAGTACATTTATGTCTGCGTTTTAAAATAACCAAATGTTTTAAATTAAGTTGTTATTCTGTATCGGATCGGTATCGACAGTCAATAAATCTCAGGTATCGGTATCAGAAGTGAAGAAAATGGATCGGTGCATCCCTAATTTAAAGTTAAACAAGGTTTGATCCTGAAATGGAGTCCTGGTTTCAATTTTCAGTTTCTTTAACAGGTTTTACATTTTGGGCACAAAAGAGAGAGATTTGCATGAATTTAAATTCCCAGATATTTAAAAGTATCCACAAGCTCACTAGAAACACAAACTTTCTTTTTGAAAACATCATCCCCTTTATTTTGTCAGCATTTAGCACCAGTTTGAGGTGAAATAAGTCTGAATGGAAGCTGGAAAACCTTGGTGACTGTTATCACGACGGTAAACAATCGGATCGTCAGCATAAAGAGGTGTCAGGAATGTTTGACCTACATTTATAGATTGTAAAAAGAGTGGGTCCTGAAACAGTGCCTTGTGGCACACCTAACCTAAAGTCAGGTCCACTGGACGGGACTTTGTTAGATTTTTCTGACTGAATTATTGAGCATGCATCAGGATACTTGTGGCACACTGTTAGTGCCCATTGAACGGACTTGTGTTCACTTTAGGAAATATTTAGAAAGCCAGCTGACGGTGTGATCTGAGACATCGGGATCTACAAGATCAGATGCTTTGGACAGGTCTAAGTAAAGAGCAGTAATCCTTGGCGCTCAAAGCTTTAACATTATTAAACTCGTCACAGAGCTGTTGTCTGTCTGTTTTCCTCCTTCAGGCCTGTGAGAAAGCAGGAGTTCAGATCCCCAGGTTCTGTTATCACGAGCGTCTCTCCGTCGCAGGAAACTGCCGCATGTGTCTCGTGGAGATCGAGAAAGCTCCAAAGGTACTGTATCTCAACAGTCAGCATGCAGACAAAACCAGTTTGAACCTGACTTGGCCACAGTTTTAGGACGCGGTTTGTGTTTTTCAGCCGGTAGCAGCCTGCGCCATGCCCGTCATGAAAGGCTGGAACATCCTCACAAACTCTGAGAAGACTCGCAAAGCCAGGTACCAGCAATACCGATCACCTCCGGGTTTTATCACGATGTCAT
>JBBPBX010047171.1:0-26278 GCA_038048925.1 Garcialebias charrua | reverse complement strand
ATATATATATATATATATAAACGCACACACAGCATACATATATAGGTGCGTGTGTTTATTTGCCAGTTATGAACGAAAATATTAGTATCATTTAATCACTGACTACATAAAATCATAACACTAAAAGCTGTCTCTTAAATCATACCTGATCCTCTGGAGGATACAGAGTCTTTTTTCAGGTGGTTTCTCGTAGCCCAGCCACAAAGAAGGATGCAGGTTTTTGTTTTAGGAGCATGTTCAACACACACTAGTTGCAGCCACAAATTCAGCTTCGTCTGATTATTCGTACAGCCACGAACAGCGCAACAGGTACCCGAGCTCCACAAGGACATCTTCGTGACAATATTAGCTCGAAATAACAGAAAACAGAACTTCAACAGAACTTCAACAGAACTTCAACGACGCGCGCAGATTAGCAAGTAAACAACGAGGAGCCAATGCAGAAATTCTACTTCCGGGGTCGACACATAATCGCTTCTAAAGTGACACCCCCAGGAATAAGGTGGATAAAATTCAGTCAACTAATCACCAATAGTGGCAAATTTGAAGCTGACAATGAGATGGAACTCAACTACTCACCTGCTGACATACATGCAGACACACGCACAGGAGGAGGAGGAGGCAGCAGCAAGCTTGGTCTAAAGCCAGAACAGCATGCATGACACGATCTGCTGCTCAACGACAACCAAACCCCACACGGGTTTGAGCCACGTAGTGGGAGCGTGAAGAAGAAACCAAGTGCCAGAACAGGCATTGCTGCCTCCTTTTATACTCCACCCACTTATCCAACAGGAAGTGACATTTCCCTAGCCAGGTATATTTCTATACTGCTACACCAGTATGATCATTTGTTATTATGATGGTGTTATTCTTTAATATGCTGAAAATCATGTGTTAATATGCTGGTGTATGTCTTAGTTAAAAAACTGTGTGAAAGTTCAAACTATGTGTCAGAATGACTTGTTCAGTTTTGTTTAGAAATTAGAAAAAGAGTTTGATCAGATATTCACTTCACTGGCGACTATTTGTCTCTCTTTTCTAATAACATTCTTCCTCTGTTCTTAAAACAGTCTGCTTCTTGTTTTCTAAACATTTCTAACTGACGTTCACCTGACGTCAACAAATCTCCTCCCATTCACTGGTCGATTGAGCCAATGAAACGGAGACGAAACTCTGACGTCAGGTCCTGTTAAGAGATCCAGCTTCCTGGAACTTCCAGTGCCTGAGAGAGTCTGAGATGCATGGACTTTCTCTTTTCTGCTGTGGACGGCGAGTCATAAGTCAAAGACCCCGTCCTGTCAGCAAAGGACTTATAGCATGCTAGTTATAAAGTCCAAACCGAGTGTAAGCTCAGAACTTTGAATGAATTTCCTTTCTGGAATAATTTATCTTGAAACCAAACCCAGAACTGCACGACTTCTGCCGCCTAAAGCAAGTATCACCGGGACACTGAGAAGATGAACGCATTTGGGAATCCAGCTTGGACTTGCCGGATCTACGACCCGTTATGTCCAAGGCTGCTCACAGCTCTTTACCAGAACCGAGACGGACGTCTTAAGGTAAAAGAGCCGCTCATTGTGTGTGGTTGCTGGTGGAGCTCGTCCGGTTCTCCCCCTTGGTCGGATCTGGGGAGTGGGTGAGTGGCTCGTCCTGTTCGAGTGGCCCTGGGGACTCTGGGCTCGGGGTCCTTCTTGGGGTCTTGGGCTTTGATCGCCCCTTCATCTGCCTCGGGCTTTGGGGGGACGGATCTCTGATGCTTCACAGTCGCTACTAAATGTTCTATTGGAGGAACCTTATTCACTTATGCATGCTCACAACCACACACAAATGGATGCAGGGATGTATATGTAGATATCATATGCAGATATGTAGATGGATATGTGATATGAATGCATATGTATGTATACTGTATATATATTTGTAGGTATGGGTATGTTTATTTATGGAAATCTACTGCAAGGTCATGAATATTATTAGTCTTTATGCATGTATGTTTTGTTGTTTTGTCATGTGCTTTGCAGGATTGCGGACGGAGGTTGGGTGTGTTTGCCTTGTGCTCTTTTTGTGGATAATTGTTGTTTTGTTGTCTTACTTTCTATCTTTTCTTTCTCTCTATTAAAAAAATCATATCGGTGTGAGAGGATGGCTGTAAGGTGAGAAGGGAGGCCATCTATAAATGGAAAAAAAAAAGCCGCTGTTTGTTTACTGGAGCGTACGATGAAATCTTAGCTGGATGTGTATGGAAGAGTGTCGTCTGGTCATAAATGCAAGATAAAACTACTACTCCTTTTCCTCCTATTCTCCTAAACTTTTTCTTTAACCTCTAAGCCAGAACTTTAAGCTAAAGAACCTTCAGATTAAGTAACATGCCATCTTAAGTACTTTTACTGTTGTCCCTAATTTTAAATCTGCTGACGAGTAAATTATAGGATTTTTATCGATCAATCAGTTGTAAATATGTTGATGTAATTTTATGATTTCTGTTATTAAATGGCAGTACTCCTAGTATGTCAACATAAGTAACGTTTCACGACTTTTGCATCCATTCAGCTGGTCACAGAATTTATTGTTTAAATCCGTGAAAAAGAAGAGAACTTGTGATATAAGAGATGCTAATGTTGACAGGTAAACACCTGCTCAATCTTACATCTGATGGCACTGTACATGTTCTTACATCTTGTAGCACCGTATGTGTTTAAGTACACTATCTGGTAGCACCTTACGTGTTTCTTGTCGCTGTTTTAAGTGCTCTATAAATAAAATGGTATAGTATGGTACCTGGACCACAGGAGGCAGTGGAGCCAAGCGATCAGAAGAGATGAGGGTCCCGACTTCTGCATAAAGCCAAGGAGCACTTGTACGCAGCCGGCATTTCAGTCAGGAGGATTTTGTCTGCGGATCCACCTCCAGCCACTTTAAAAGTTGAGCTGTTCCTTGTCTCTTCACCTGGAATAATTTCACCACACCAGCTAAGAGGGCGTCTGCTTTTAGAGGGCTCAGAAACGGCATCCTGTCCTCTCACAGAAAGCTAGCAAGGCTGAAGCTGCTGCTGGTGTAAAACTCACTTCACCATGGTGGTACATCCACCCACAGGTAAATATCAAATTAAGATGGTACATGGTATAAATTTATCATGTAAGTCATGCAGAGATCAAGTCAATGGCTACATACATGCATCGACTCACAAAATGTATTGATCTTCACAGAAATAATAATAATAATGTCAATAAGCTCAATAATTGAAACAATCTTGCTAACCGTATTTTATGCTATTATTTTATTTGGTGGTTTTACACGTGTACTCCCAGCTGTCCTCATTCTGCTCAGTCCTGCGTTGGTGGACTCTCAAAGCCTGCTGGAGTCGTCTTACCTGAGAGAAGATTGGCTGGCTGAACTAAAGGCTGGGGCCACTTTCAACAATTTTTGTATGTGAATGTGAGGCCCATGTATTTGTGTGTTTTGCAATTCTTTAATATTACAGTATTCATTTTTATTTTTGTTTACTTAATTTCATATTTATGTTCCAGGTTGAAGGCTGAAGGTGGCAGTCCAGTTTGGTATTGGTTCCGTTCCACTCTTGTCTTATGCATCACAGCTTGTGGGTGAATTTCTGCTCTTGTGTTACCTTGAACCATCCTTTTGTCTTTTAGTTGACTGAACACTGGCTGAATATTTGTTTTAAGAATCATTATTGCCTCTAGTGATGGCTGGAATCAATGGGCTATGAGGGCTAAGCCCTCCCTCCTGGCATTTACAATAAAAAAATAAAAAATAAACAACTTTAAAATAACAACTTTAAAGTAAATACATTTTAGAAATAATGTCACATTTTGTTAAATTCACAACAAAACTGGTATCAAACCACCTGGTGAAAATCCCAGGGTCGTTCCAAAGGGCTTAATTCTGACCGCCCGTTCTCCGTTACAGTTCCTTCATGGTTCAGAATGATTGACAGACGTCTGGCCACGCCCCCTCACATTGCGGCTCATTGTAGTTTTTTCAGCCCAGGGTCCGCCCAGAGCCACAGGATTCATCCAACGAGGACAGACTACAATAACGTGCCTCGAGTGTTAGTGTATGTGGCAGTAGTTTGGTGTAGACTGGACATGATGGCAGCAATCTTAGCTTAAACGAGGTGGTGTAGCATGTGAAGAAGGAGAGACAAACTGATTTCCAAGCAGTTGACTTTAATCCTTCGAGCGCCAAAACCAAAAACAGAATGAATCAATTCACACACGGACATTTCTTCTTCTTCCACCTGGGGAACACCTCGCTGGCTCCTCCTACTGGGTGAGAGAGAGATGAGGCAATTTACCTTACTAATACACCACACAGCCCCCCCCCCCGAACACCCAGAAGGGCAAATACAAAACATATCAGTCTCTCACAGGGGGCCTAATCAACCTGCCGAACCGACTGCGTCGGCTCAGGGGTGGAGAAACAGCTGGCACCTGTAAAGGAACAACATTTTGTGCCACAGGTGGAGGAACATAGTTGGGGGGAGAAAACGGAAAGTGGGACCGAGCAGGAGGGCGGCCGCGTCTAGGAACCTGAGCCGGCAACACATCTTCATCAGCCAAAACATAAACCGTGTTTCCATCCATTTTCATTTCGAATTTTGAGCTAATTTTTGAAATCTCGCAAATATGTAAATACAAATTAATGCGAAGCAGAAGTGTTTCCATCTACTGACTTGTAGCGCATCTACCAAGCCACGCACAGCGTCATTACGTCAGACGTCAGCGTCATTACGTCAGACGTCAGCACTGCGCATGTCTACAGTAAACAGGAAGTAGCGGTTGAAAACAGAACCCGGCCACACATCTCGTCAAAATGGAGAGAATATTTCAGGTACGTGTTGCTATCGGGCAAGTTGTATTTATTCTGTCATGCCAACTAGTTTTAGCGATGTTACATGTTGTCCGGAGCGGAAACAGCTGAACGTCACGTGACGTGAATGTTCGCTACGGCAGAACTGAGTCGGCAAATCTGTTTCCATCTGTCGTTTTGCGCATCTGCTCATTTTCGAAGATCCCAAAAACCACCTCAAGCGAGCGTATAAACTTTTTGGCGAAGTTGAGGAAGTAAATTCGGATTTTGCCGTTTCCATTAAGCTTTTCTGCTGCGATACTTCAAAATGCGCAGCTAGAAACCTTGATGGAAACACGGCTATAGGCTGGCTTCAGGCGGTCCACTGTAACCAGCTCCCTACGCCCACCCATGTCTAAAACAAAACCTTTCGCACCTCTTTCGAGCACCCAAAACGACCCGTCATACGGAGGTTGGAGGGGCGAACGGTGGGCGTCACGTCGCACAAAAACAAAACGGGCAGACTGGAGTGCAGTGGGCACAAACGCCTGCGGGAAACAATGCACAGGACCCGGAACCAAAAAACTACTCTGCGGATAAGGGTCCACCGCTGTAGGGAAACGTGGAGCGGCAACGTCTAACAAAAACTCCCCTGGAATTCGTAAAGGCTGACCAAAAACTAACTCAGCTGATGAAGCGTTGAGGTCCTCCTTAAGAGCTGATCGCAACCCAAGCAGCACCCACGGCAAGCGATCTACCCAGCCACCGTCTGTAAGCGTAGCACGCAATGCCGCCTTAAGTGACCGATGGAAACTTTCAACCAACCCATTAGCCTGAGGGTGGTAGGCGGTAGTGCGATACACCTGCACCCCCAAGGAGCGTACCATCTCGGACCAGAGCCCTGAAATAAACTGGGGACCTCTGTCCGAAGTGATGTCCGAGGGCACACCAAAATGGGCAACCCAAGTGGCGAGGAACGCACCAGCCACGTCGAAGGTAGCTGTGGAAGAAAGAAGACTTCCAGTGCTCGTGGTCGCCGAACAGGAAGAGAGAAACGAACACGTCCAGGTTGTGGAGGTCACTTACGCAGCGACTCTCAACAGATCTGACAAGAACTACATAAACTCTGAGATCGGTGAGAGTTTAAAGCAAACACAAAGCTTCTGAACGGTTTGAACCATACAGATCGAAAGAGTTCACTCAGCTGGATAAGGTGAAGAAACTTGAAGACGTTCAAGTGGAAAGATTATTTTTACTTTTTTAATCTTTTTCACTACAGACTTGAGACTTGAACTGTTGTCCCTCCCCCCATCCCCCAATGCTGTTATTGCATGAGCACCCTGTGAGTCATCAAGGCCCCTAATGACCGTCAGGCTGATGTTCCTCATTTGCATGTGAACAAACTGTTTTGATTGACATTGTTAAACCTGTTTGTCCAGTAAGTGGTGGAACTGAAACTGAGGCTTGGGGTTAGGGTTAAACTCTCATTGACCTCTCTATCAGGTAAAGATGACCAAGGTCTACAACATGAGTGAGGAAACCTTGAGTGTGTATTTTCACTTTTTCAAATTTTATTTATATGTTATGCACTTTTTTGGATTGTATCAGGTGATAACAGGAGCATGGGTCTTCATTCCTGGTCCTCTGACTGCATGTTTTTTTGTATTTGCCTGTATGTAATTCTGGTGTGCTGAAGCAGAGGCTCATCTAAAACAGGCAGGACAGTGGCTCCCAACAACCAGATTTGAAGACCCCGATCTATATTGTTTAATTTGTTCAAATCGAGGTCAATACTTGCCTAGGTTTATTGTACATTACTGAATATATATATATTTGTATCCTTCAGATTACAATGTCCAGATCCAAATGTTCAAAATGTTCAAAACCATGGAGAACATCAAGGAAATGTGTGCCGAAAATAGAAGGATGCTACAAGCCCTCCTGACCCGACAGACATCCAGCAGCTCCACTGAAGAGTCGGAGTCACTGGATGACCTTGCCCTCCCAGCCTCCACGCCAGAAGGGTTGGAAGCCCTGAATGAAAAGCTTGAGTCGGGGACTGTACGCCAAAAATTGGTACGCATAATTTCATTCAATTTCATTGATGTATTTAAAAGGACAATGCACAATAACCAAAATTTTATGAATGAATGCACTGGAATTGGCACAGTCTAGCTAAATTTTAACCATACTGCTTACATTAATCATCTGTTCTGTATGAAGCAGTATTATGTAAAAAATGACTTTTGAATTCTCCACTTTTTCTAGATAAATCAACTGGCAGTCATTGGGGGGAGAGACTTGAGGTCTACGGTATACAACATTTTGCCAAAAGTCCTACTGAACCATCTAGCAGAGCAGTATAGCTGCCATGGGCGGAAGGGGAAAAGAAGTCTTGCTGCTCACAAGCATGTGCTGGCTGTAATATGTAGTAAGTATTTCCTCTCCTGTTATTCAATCTGATGGACTTATAAGGAAATTATGCTGGTCAATCTCATTCCTGCTTTTGATAAAATTCTTTGCACAAAAAAGGGTTGAAATGTCCAACCTGTTACAGGACCTGCATACATCTGTAATTATTAACAATTAACATTTTCCATGCGTCTGTGTTGCCCACAATTCTGAAAACTAAGTCTGAAGCAGAATTTGTAGTTTCATATAGTTAATATTAAAAAGATGGGTAATATTGGTGGATGTATATTAGCTCACCTTTACAGAAAATAGACCACATTGAGGAATCAAAAAGTACTACCGTATTTGTCGGTCTATAACACACAGTTTTTTTTGCTCATTTGAATGCCCTGCGTGTTATACACCGAAGCGTATTAAATATGGATTTTTTCCCATATTTTTAGACCCATTTTTGGCTCTGATTCGCCGTTTTTCATTTTGGGGAAAAAATTGTATAGTACCACTTTTGTCCGCTAGGGAGACACTTCCAGACCGTTTCTAGCTCATGTGTCCGAAAAAAGCCTTCTCTGGTCGGACTGACTCTGTTGCTGCCCGCCTCGTGCTCTGGATGTAGCTGCATTTAGCTGTGAGGTTCGCTGTTTTTGTTAGCAAGATACCGTAACTCATAAACCACACCGCAGATTTTTAAATCCAGCTGATTTGAACATTTCGTGAATTGGTTAAGCTCAGAAACCCTTGTGCTATTATGTCAGCTAAGAAATATATATTTTTAAGCGTTTATTTAGCTAAATTAAAAGAAATAAAGCGTCTCACCCGTCTGCATGCAAATCGGCGAACTACTTTTTTTAATCCAGCTGATTTGAACATTTCGTGAATTGGTTAAGCTCAGGAACCCTTGTGCTTTAATGTCAGCTAAGAAATATATATTTTTAAGCATTTATTTAGCTAAATTAAAAGAAATAAAGCGTCCCACCCGCATGCATGCAAATCGGCGAACTACTTTTTAAAATCCAGCTGATTTGAACATTTCGTGAATTGGTTAAGCTCATGACACTTTAATGTCAGCTAAGAAATATATTTTTTCTCGCAAAGAAATAATTGTTTTTACCGTGTTTTCTTGTGAAGTCTATCGGTGCTCGCTCGCTTCTGCGGCCGCCATTTTAAGCAGGGCAAATGATGCGCTGTCGTGTAGCGGTGACGCATAATAGATGCGTGGTAAACACCGAAGCGTATTATTTACAGATTTTTTCTAATTTATTGGCAATAATTGGACAAAGTGTGTTATATACAGGCGCATGTTATAATCCGACGAATACGGTAGTTGGAATGACCCAATTAATGTTGTTGGTGGCAGTATTTCTGTTGTTTTTGTCTCATACACCACACTTATTACATGATCAGATTTCTTGTCACACTTACCCATTTTAAAAATGTGTTTTTCAGGGGCTGTACGAAAGAACCAGAGGTCAGACACTCTGACTGATACTGAAATCCTGGCTGTTGTGGGAGATTGGCTCAAACATTCAAAGTTTCGCAAAGACAATTCCACAGTTGTGGAACGTGACATCAGTGCCAATGAGGAAAACAATTTTTAGAAAAAGAAGAAAGTTTTTTTTACAGATGCCTTTTTCATGCCTTTTTTTATTTTTCATGCATTTTTTATTCATATACAGATTCCTTTTATGCTTTTTATTCATAGACATTCCTTTTATGCTTTTTAATACTGATTCCTTTTATGCATTTTTTAATTCATGTACAGATTCTTTTTCTAACTTTTTGTTAATACTGAGGCCTTTTAAGCATTTGTTATTCATATATGGATTCCTTTTATACCTTTGTTAATACCTTTAATGCATTTTTATTCATGTACAGATTCCTTTTATACCTTTAATACCTTTTATGCATTTCTTTTATTCATGTACTGATTTTTTTAATAACTTTTTTGTTAATACTGAGGCCTTTTAAGCGTTTGTTATTCATATATGGATTCCTTTTATACCTTTGTTAATACCTTTTTTATGATTTTTTTTATTCATATACAGATTCATTTTATACCGATTTAGTTAATACCTTTTATGCATTTTTTTAATTCATGTACAGATTCTTTTTGTACCTATTTTGTTACTACTGATGCCAGTTATGCGTTTTTTAATTCATATATGGATTTGTTTTATATTATGATACTGATGCCTTTATGTGTAATAAACTGATTCTTTTATCATAACTTTCGCCTCTGTTATTTTTAATGTTAGTACTGTAGAATTACTTCATAGCCAAGAGTTATTTGCACAACTACATATCATCATGTTTCCACTAATAAATCTCAATTTAAAACTGTGGATTAATGTAATTGGGAACTTGAAAAGTTTGTGTTGTCTGAACGTTGAAGGGACAGTGTCTGAACATTGAAGGGACAGTTTCTGAACATTCGGGACAGTTTCTGAATGTTCGGAGGACGTTGTCTGAACATTCAGGGGACGTTCTCTGAACGTTTTATGGAGTTTCATTTGGACGTTCAGTGAACGTTTTCAGCAAACGTTCAGAGGACGTTGATGACAACGTTCAGAGGACGTTGTCTGAACGTTAAGGGGACAGTTTCTGAACGTTCAGAGGACGTTGTCTGAACGTTAAGGGGACAGTTTCTGAACGTTCAGAGGACGTTGTCTGAACGTTCGGGGGACAGTTTCTGAACGTTCAGAGGACGTTCTCTGAACGTTAAGGGGACAGTTTCTAAACGTTCAGAGGACGTTGTCTGAACATTCAGGGGACGTTCTCTGAACGTTTTATGGAGTTTCATTTGGACGTTCAGTGAACGTTTTCAGCAAACGTTCAGAGGACGTTGATGACAACGTTCAGAGGACGTTGTCTGAACGTTCAATGCTAACACACGACTGCACACCATCATACAGCTCCAACCACTTCATCAAGTTTGCGGACGACACAACAGTGGTGGGTCTCATCAGCAACAATGATGAGATGGACTACAGGGACGAGGTGAGCCAACTGGCCTTGTGGTACGGACACAACAATCTCACTCTCAACGTGGAGAAGACAAAGGAGATTGTTGTGGACTTCAGGAAGAGGGATGCCCAACATGCCCCTCTGACCATCAACAGCACCGCAGTGGAGAGAGTGGACAGCACCAAGTTCCTGGGAGTGCACGTCTCAGAGGACCTGTCCTGGAGCAGGAACACTGCATCACTGGCCAAGAAGGCTCACCAGCGCCTCTACTTTCTCCGCAAGCTGAAAAGGGCTGGAGCTTCAACCCCCATCATGTGCACCTTCTACAGGGGTGCCATAGAAAGTGTCCTGACCAGCTGCATCACGGTGTGGTTTGGTGCATGCACTGCATCATGCCGCAAGAGCCTCCAGCGCATCGTGAGAGCAGCTGAGAAGATTGTCGGCACCTCCTTGCCCTCACTGCAGGACTTACACAGCAAACGCCTCACTCGGAAAGCCCTCTGCATGGCAGGTGATCCCACACACCCACTACACAGCTGCTTCAGCCTGTTGCCATCAGGGAGGAGACTGAGGAGTCTCCAGGCTCGAACCAGCAGACTGAGAGACAGCTCTGTTCATCAGGCAGTCAGGATGCTTAACACTCTGCCAGCTCTGCCCTCCCTCCCCCTTGTACTCCCTTAATCACAAAAAACTTTCACACATTACCACTCAACACAAAGTTTTTAACACTGGACTCTGTGTCATCAATACGGGTTATTCACTCAACTCTCTGTCATGTGCTCATTCAGTTTGCACTACTTCTCATATTTGCACTAATGTTTGTATTACATTACTGCCTATAGTCATACTACTGTTTATGTTTATGTTTATTAAATTTGTTCATTTTTTTTTACAAAAGAAACAATACAAGACAATCTCATAAATGATAATGTACAAAATATAAAAAAATGAAAGGTAGCAGAAAGAAGAATAAATCTTATTATATCTGCCCCTTTTTTCCAACAATCAGATTAAACAATAATAATCTTCAACCAACAGTACAAAATGACTAACTCTTTCTAATTTTCTAACTAATACAATACACATTACGCTATTTCATATATATTTTTAACACATTTGTTTTGATCATTTTCTTAAATGTAAACATTGACTTGGCATTTTTAACTACATTCTCCAAGCCATTCCATAATCTAATTCCCTGGATTGAGGTAGAACGTCCCTTCAAACTAGTTCTGAATTGTGGTTTTACAAACAACTCTGTCCCCTTAAGATTATAACAACTTTGTCTTTTAACAAAATGCATTTGGATATTTAAAGGTAATGCATTATTTTGAGCCCTATACATAACTGATAAAATATTATAGGTCGCGGGTTCGCGCCCCGGCCACTACCCAGCTTGGGGTGTCTATGAGTGCACACCTATTTCTCCAGCTCCCCGGGCGCTTTCAGGCTGCTCACTGCACCACCTGGTAGGTGGTTGGGTTAAATGCAGAGACGAATTTCGTCTGTGTATGGGAACATACGCAGATGACAGGAATAGACATTATTATTATTATTATTATTATTATAGTCTACCAAATCATGGAACTTCAATAACTTCAGTTGATAAAATAATGTACTTGATGGATGACGGTAATGTTTTCTAGTGATAATTCTTACAGCTCTTTTCTGTAATACAAAAATAGGTTTTGTGATTGTTTTACACGCATTCCCCCAAACATCAATACAATAGATTAAGTGTGGAACAATGATTGTGTTATACAACAAATACAGAGCTTTATCATTCAATAGGTCTCTGACTTTGTACAGTACTGCAATCGATTTAGCTATTTTTATTCTTACAGAATTTATGTGTTGTTTCCATGTTAGTTTGTCATCAATGATAACACCCAAAAACTTCACCTCACTCACTCTACAAATCTCAACATCCTCAATTTTGAGTGGAACATCAACAGTTTTCTTTTTATTACCGAATATCATGTAATTAGTTTTTTTCTAGATTTAATGATAATTTATTTATTTTAAACCAAGTTTGTATCTTGACAAATTCTGTCTTTATCAATTCCAACATTTGTTCTATATCTTCACCTAAACAGAAAAAAGTTTACATTTACTGTTTACTTTTATTACTACTGTTTACATTTATTACTACTGTTTACATCTAGACTTTTTATATCTACACTACTGCTGATATACAGTATATATTCTTTTTACTAGCCTTATTGCATAATGCCACTTTATCTCTATACCAATATCAAATACCTCATACATATCCTGTGTAACCTCATATGCTGCTTTGTCACTCTTTACAAATGTCAAATGCCAGAACCTTCATTTATTTTATAGATATACTTTTTATACTTTATACTTCGGGACAGTATTACACTCTATTTCATTTTATGATTATGTTTATTAAATGTTGGTGTTTTTGGTGTTGGTGAAACTTTTTATACTTTTATACTACTATGAAAAACTACTATGCAAAAAACTCAGGACAGTATTACACTCTATTTCATTTTATGATTATGGTTATTAAATGTTGGTGTTTTTGGTGTTGGTGAAACTTTTTATACTTTTATACTACTATGAAAAACTACTATGCAAAAAAACTCAGGACAGTACTAAACTTTTATTATTTCATTTTATGCTTGTTTATTAATTGTTTAGTGTTTAGTGTTTAAATGGTTACTGTTGCACCGAGGGACTAAGAGAGAAATGCAATTTCAATCCTGTGTATGTCCTGTACATATTGCAGTTTTGATAATAAAGTTGACTTTGACTTTCTGTAAGACAGATGAAATCTAGCTTACGGTCAGATATTAGATCCTAAATAAGCTGACCTTTGCCCGTGAGGGAGCGAACGTTCAGAAGTCCAAACTTTACAGAGGAGGCGGAGGTAGTGACTGGAGTGTTAGCTGACCAAGCTAGGTTGCCTAACAAGCTGCTACTGTTAGCAGCCCGAGCATTGCGGCGTGAAGAATGGCGAGAGTCAGACCAGATGGAGTTTATGGGATCCTTGTCAGAGTTGAGTCTACGGCGGGAGCCACGATGAATGTATCTCCAATGAGAATGGAAGGCAATTTCATGAAGAGGGAGCACAGGTGGGACGGCCGGTAGAAAACGAAGACGAAGTAACTCAGCGGCTGAGTAATGGAGAAAGACAGACGCTGGGTGGTGGAGAATGATCAGCTGGAGAGTCCAAACCAGAGTAGGCAGCAGGTAAATCCAAACAAACTCCATGTTTGATGATGAGACGAGCAGGACCCACTTATTGCAAGCTTGTCCCAACTTTTTTGGGATTTGTTGACACTGTGAAATTTTGAATCAACATAATTTTCCTTTAAAATTTTACATTTACTCAGATTAAACATTTGATCTGTCATCTACGTTCTATTACGAATAAAATATTGACATTTGCCATCTCCACATCATTGCATTCAGTTTTTATTCACAATTTGTTTAGTGCCCCAACTTTTTTGGAATCTGGTTTGTATGAGAAAAACCGTTATCTTTCAGCTGCAGCTGGTAGCATTAATCAAAGCTTCTCCCACTTAATTTTTTGTTTCATGGTGGAGTTGTGGTGCTGCTTTATTGCTAAAACACATACGTGAAGGAATAATGCACGTTGGGTCCAGCGTATTAAAAATAAACCTAAACCCTTCGACTCAGCTGTATGGTTTTAAGTCCTTTGTGATATAGCAAACGATGGAGTTGGAAATCTTCACAGCCCTCGGGGAATTATTTGGAAGTTTCATCTTCCTTCCGCGCATTTGTCGTATTTCCAAACGACGAGTGTCCCGGTTCGCCGAGGAGGCCCTGTGCCAGCTCACTTGGCATGGGACAAACCTGTTTTTAGTCCATGCGTGCTCGGAGCGAGGTTGGTTCGGCGGGGGTCTCTGCCGAGGCTCCTCCTCGTATGCTGTCCACTTCTGCAGTGGTGCACGCGTTGTCGAGCGGTGCCGCGGCTGTGCAGGTCTGCTTCCAGCAGGTTCTCTGGGGGGGCGAAACTCTGACGAGGGATGCCCACCCTGAGAGCTTCCGCCTGCCTGCACCTTTGGTCCAGCTTGGTTTGGATTCGCTCCAAAGTCTGGCCAAAAAGTCCCTCCACTTCTATTGAGTGGTGGAGAAAAGGCACATTTTGTCCCTCTGGTAAATCCGTCGGCGTCATCCACAGGTGGCAGAGCGCGATGACCACTTACGCCATACCTCTGCCCTGAGCCATAGCAGCTGTACCCATCATACGAAGGACAAAGTCTGTAGCTCTACGGACTTCGTCCAGTAGTTCGGCAGCAGCTTGCTTATCCAAGGTTTCCTGCAGTTGTTGGAGTTTTTCTGCGAGGTAAGCCTGCATCATCGCTGACGCGTTCATGGCGCGCGCCGCGAGTCCTTGAACTCTGTAGCACTTTTCGAGAAGCGACGCTAAGGCTCTGCAAGCTTTGCTGGGGAGAGTCAGCTTTGTTCCTGACGATCTGGGAGCTAGGTGGGACGCTAGCATGTCCTCAATCTGAGGTGCATTAGCTATTCCCCCCTGATCCATGCCCTCCACGTCGAGGAATTGTGAGAGAGGGAGAAGCATGGGCGCTCGTGGCTGAGGCCAGGTGCGGGTCAGTTCCGTGAGGAAGTCTGGGAACACGGGCATTCTTTGCCTTGTTGCAACCTGTTGTTTTGAATAAAAATAGTTCCCAGCCAGCCTTGTGACCTGTTGGCGAGGTGGGGGATGTTCAAAGCGTCCGCCGCTCTGTGGCACAGGTCGAACAGGGCCGGGATCGAGAAGTCCGTTTCAGGGAGTGCAGGTATCGAGGTCCTAGGGAGGTGCTATCCTGGATCCTCGATCTCGAGTTCTGGTTCCTCCGCTGAAAATTTGCCCAAGGCTGAGATGGAGATCTCGTCTTCATTTGTCCTGCCTCTGATGTTGAACTCGACTGTTAGGTCCCCCATGGGAGCAAGCGGGTCAGGGCTGTCGTCCCATTCGACGTGCGTGCTGTCGTGTAGAGCCATGTGTTCGAGCTCTGGCGTCGGAGTGAGGGTCTCCGTGGTGTCTGGGTCCTGTGGACCAGCTGAGCCTCCCATGGCTTTAGCCACGAGGTCCACGCGCTGCCGTAGCACCGCGTCCAGCATCTGGCTACAGTGTGGGCAAGAGTCGGGCGCGTCCAGAGCTTGTCTTGCATGAAATATACCCAGGCAGACTGGACAGGCCTTGTGGGTGTCCGTCGCTGGCAGGTAAAATCCACAGCCGCTGGGACAGACGCGCGAGTTTGGGCTCGCCGTCCCGCTGGCTTTCCTTTGAAGTTTAGTCTTTCGCTTCCCTTTCTCCGGAGGCATGTCCGAGACAAGGCGAGCGAGACCTTCCAGAATCCTTTTTCTTCTTTGTTCGAGTGTCTCCTCCGTCGTGTCGCTTTCGCTGACTAGCTCGCTAAGCTTGTGTTAGCCGAGGCAGCGGTTGTGACGTAGTTATAACTCCGTCGAGCGAAGCAACCTGTAGGAGAGAGGAGAGAAGAAAACCTCGAGGTTATAGAAATGTGCTAGGCTAGCTTTCACCAGTAACCGGTAAAAATGCCTACTAGCATTAGCTAAAGCTAACGTTAGCCACAAAATTTAAGCAAAGTAAAACTCACCTTCGTATTCGTGGATGTAAGACGAGGCATACATCTTAAAGCCTTTCTCTAATTTACTCGTTGGGGCTTTGGATGAGGACTTACAAATGCGATGAACATCGTTAATCGTCAGCTTGGGCAACCCTTGTAAACACCTTGGATAAAACGCCATGTTCAATAGACCGGAAATGAGCTAGCCACATTTACCGGAACACAGAAGTTGACGTGCAAAGAGCCCATTAAAGAGACCAGAGCCCTCTGCCTCTCACTACGTCACAGACAGGGCCGGATTAACAGCCCCAGGGGCCCCTGGGCACCGAAGCTCACAGGGCCCCCTCCCTAACCTAACACCCATTTTACTATATTGTGTGGTGGACCACTATGGGGCTCTACTCACACCCAGTGGACCGAATGTGTTACCGGATGTTTTATTGTGAAAGGTCCAGAGGACCGGATGTTGTATTGTGAGAGGGTTGATATATAAGGCGGGTTTTGGGTGTTTCCCGCCAGAATAGTAGGAGTTGATTAAAGTGAAGTTCTGCATCCCGTCTTCTGTGTCGTCTCTTCACCACCTCCTACACTGGTGACCCACGTGAATTGAATATGTCGACATCTGACGCTCCAGCCAGCTCTCTTCAGATATCCGCTGCTGTGGAACCTCCACAGGCGGCCCCGTTCGCTTTTTCGGTGGCCGTTAAAATCCCGGACTTCTGGCTGCACGCCCCTCCGTCGTGGTTCGCCCACATCGAATCACAGTTTGCTCTTCGCGGGATTTCTGCAGACGACACCAAATACCACTATGTGGTCGCCTCGCTGGATCCGTTGTCCACCCAGCGGGCAGTGAGCCTGCTCCAGGCCCCTCCTGCACAAGGAAAGTACGCCGCCCTCAAGCAGCTGCTCCTCCGGCGTTACTCACTTTCAGACGCGGAGCGCGCTGAGAAACTTTTTTCCCTCTCCGGCTTGGGCGATGGCATAGCTCTTGAGCTCATGGAGAGCATGTTGTCCTTGATGGGATCAGAAGACTGTGGGTTTCTCTCCCTCCACCTCTTCCTCCGCCAGCTCCCGGCTTCGGTGCACACGGTCCTGGCCAACTCCCCACTGTTGCAACAGAGAGACTACCGCTCGCTGGCCGAAGAAGCCGACCGCACCCTCCTAGCTGCGAGGACTTTCGCGGTCCAGGCGGCGGTCCCCGGATCTCCAGCAGCACCTGAGCTTCAAGCAACGCCCTCAGCGCCGGACGAGCCATCGGTGGTAGCAGGGGTCGCTACCCGCAGGCGGACGGGAGCCGCCCTTTGTTTCTACCACCAGCTCTTTGGCGCCAAAGCACGACGATGCATCCCGCCGTGCAGCTTCAAGCCGCAGGGAAATGACAACGCCAACGCACGCTAGCAGCCGCGGCCGTTGGCGACAAGGAAAGGCTGCTTTTCATCGAAGACTCGAGGTCGGGGAGGCGGTTCCTGGTGGACTCTGGTTCGCAGAAGAGCCTCGTTCCCCCGACTGGCTCCGACAGGTTGGCAGAAGGCTGCGGGCCGCAGCTAACCGCGGCTAATGGCTCTCCCATCAAGACGTTTGGTGAAAGGTTGGTGACTGTTTGTTTCCATGAACGGGACTTCCAGTGGAACTTTGTGGTAGCTGCTAGCTCAGTTCCTATTTTAGGGGCTGATTTTCTTTGTGCTCACGGGCTCCTTGTTGATGTTGCTAACAGACGTTTGATCGACGCTGTGTCTTTTTCGTCACTGCCTTGTGCGACGCGAGGAGCTGGGCCTTTAATGCATGCTAACTTTTTAGCTTCGGGTAACGTGTTTCAGCGTTTATTGTCTGAGTTCCCCTCGCTGACTGTTCCTAATTTTGCCAACACAAACACAAAACATGGGATCGAACATTATATCCCCACAACGGGCCCCCCGGTCTTCGCACGTGCACGCCGCCTCGATGCTACCAAGCTAGCAATAGCACAGGAAGAGTTTGCTAGCATGGAGCGTTTAGGCATCGTGCAACGTTCAAACAGTCCGTGGGCCTCCCCCCTGCACATGGTGCCCAAGGCAGACGGCAAATGGCGACCATGTGGGGATTTCCGCCGCCTTAATAACATCACAGAGAACGATCGTTATCCCATCCCCCACATCCAGGATTTTTCAGTGCACCTGGCTGGGACCTCCATTTTTTCTAAAGTAGATTTAGTACGGGGGTACCACCAGGTTCCTGTGCATGTGGAGGATGTCCCTAAGACCGCTGTTATCACGCCTTTTGGCCTGTTTGAGTTTTTGCGCATGCCTTTTGGTCTTAAAGGTGCAGCACAAACGTTTCAGCGGTTGATGGATTCAGTCCTAAGGGGATTGTCCTTCGTATTTGTGTACTTGGACGACATCCTGGTGACTAGCAACTCGGCTGAGCAGCACATGTCCCACCTCCGTGAGGTTTTTCAGCGACTAGCAGCACATGGCCTGATTGTAAATACAGCGAAATGCCAGTTTGGGTTGCCAGTCATTGATTTTTTGGGCCACCGCATTTCTGAAGTGGTGCGGTCCCGTTGCCAAACAAAGTGTTTATGTTTATGTTTATTAAATTTGTTCTTTTTTTTTTTTACAAAAGAAACAATACAAGACAATCTCATAAATGATTGTGTACAAAATGTAAAAAAATGAAAGGTAGCAGAAAGAAGAATAAATCTTATTATATCTGCCCCTTACTTCCAACAATCAGATTAAACAACAATAATCAACCATGTAAACAATAATAATCTTCAACCAACTTTTTCCAACAATCAGATTAAACAATAATAATCTTCAACCAACAGTACAAAATGACTAACTCTTTCTAATTTTCTAACTAATACAATACACATTACGCTATTTCATATATATTTTTTAACACATTTGTTTTGATCATTTTTTTAAATGTAAACATTGACTTGGCATTTTTAACTACATTCTCCAAGCCATTCCATAATCTAATTCCCTGGATTGAGGTAGAACGTCCCTTCAAACTGGTTCTGAATTGTGGTTTTACAAACAACTCTGTCCCCTTAAGATTATAACAACTTTGTCTTTTAACAAAGTGCATTTGGATATTTAAAGGTAATGCATTATTTTGAGCTCTATACATAACTGATAAAATATTATAGTCTACCAAATCATGGAACTTCAATAACTTTAGTTGATAAAATAATGTACTTGATGGATGACGGTAATGCTTTCTAGTGATAATTCTTACGGCTCTTTTCTGTAATACAAAAATAGGTTTTGTGATTGTTTTACACGCATTCCCCCAAACATCAATACAATAGATTAAGTGTGGAACAATGATTGTGTTATACAACAAATACAGAGCTTTATCATTCAATAGGTCTCTGACTTTGTACAGTACTGCTATCGATTTAGCTATTTTTATTCTTACAGAATTTATGTGTTGTTTCCATGTCAGTTTGTCATCAATGATAACACCCAAAAACTTCACCTCACTCACTCTACAAATCTCAACACCCTCAATTTTGAGTGGAACATCAACAGTTTTCTTTTTATTACTGAATATCATGTAATTAGTTTTTTCTAGATTTAATGATAATTTATTTATTTTAAACCAAGTTTGTATCTTGACAAATTCTGTCTTTATCAATTCCAACATTTGTTCTATATCTTCACCTAAACAGAAAAAAGTGGTATCATCAGCAAAAAGTACACATTTAAGGAGTCCTGACACATTTACCAAGTCATTCACATATAAAATAAAAAGCTTTGGTCCAAGTACAGAGCCTTGGGGAACTCCACATGTGATATTACAGAGGTCAGATCTTACATCATTTATTTGTACAAATTGTTTCCTATCTTTTAAGTAGCTAGATACCCACTGTAATGCTGGTCCTCTAATACCATATTTGTTCAGTTTTTCTAGGAGAATGGTGTGATCAATAGTATCGAATGCTTTTTTTAAATCAACAAAAATACTGATACAATATTGTTTTTGATCGACAGCAGTAGTTATTTGTTCCATTAATTCCATGAGAGCCATTGATGTAGAGTTTTTAGCTCTGAACCCATATTGACTGTTGCTTAGAATATTTTGTTTATCTATAAATTGGTCTAGTCTGTTTACAAATAGTTTTTCAAGAATTTTTGAAAACTGTGGTAACAAGGATATAGGTCTATAATTGTTGAATACACATTTATCACCATTTTTAAAAAGAGGAACGACCTTAGCTACTTTCATATTATCTGGAAATATTCCTGTTGAAAATGATAAGTTACATATGTATGTGAACGGCTCAATAACATGGCTCATTATGTCCTTCACAAACATCATATCCATGTCCACCCAGTCTTTCGATCTCTTGTCTGTAAGATGTTTTACTACATTCATTATTTCCTCTTTGTTAGTTCCATTTAGAAAAATACTATTTGCACAACCTGTAATTGAGTGGATCACATTTTTATCTACTTTTGGTATCTTAGCTGCAAGGCTTGATCCAACATTCACAAAATATTGATTAAATCCATTTACAATTTCATTTTCATCATGAATTTCATCGTTGTCTTTTACAAAATATTTTGAAATACCAGTTTTTGCTTTATGATTCTTCAGGACACTATTCATTACTCGCCATGTTGCTTTCATATCACCATTACTTTTATCTAATAATTTACTATAATATTCTTTCTTATGTTTCCTTATAATCCCTACTAATTTATTTTTATACTTTTTATATTTTTCTTTAGCACTCTGACTTCGCAATTTCAAGAAACATGAATACATGCAGAAACATGAAAACATGAAAAGTGCAGGCGGTGTCCGATTTCCCACAGCCCCAGTCTGTTAAAGCACTACAAGAATTTTTGGGAATGGTTAATTTCTATAACCGTTTCCTCCCCAGGACAGCACAACTGCTGCGACCGCTCTATGGAGCGCTAAAAAAGAAAAAGCCCAACGACAGCGTGGACTGGACACCAGAACGCCTACAGGCATTTGGTGACGCTAAAGCTGCACTGGCCACTGCTGCCCTTTTGGCCCATCCATCCCCAGCGGCGCAAATAGCTTTAACAACCGACGCATCTGATGTTGCGGTGGGGGCTGTGTTAGAACAGCAGGTTTCCGGGGTTTGGCAGCCGCTTGCATTTTTCAGCCGTACGCTGCGGGACAATGAGCTGAAATACAGTGTTTTTGACAGAGAGTTGCTGGCGCTTTACCTGGCCACACGCCATTTCAGGTTTTTCCTGGAGGGCCGCCAGTTCACTGCATATGTTGACCACAAACCCTTGGTGTTTGCTATGTCGAAAATTTCTGACCCCTGGTCTGCTCGCCAGCAACGCCACCTCGCAGCGGTGTCTGAATTTACTACAGACATTCAGCATGTGGCTGGAAAATCCAACGTGGTGGCCGACTGTCTCTCCCGGGTGCTGATCTCTCCCGTGTACGTTGGCATCGATTTTTCTGCTATGGCTGCGGACCAACGTAGCGACGCAGAAATACTCGAGCTCCAGTCCGGGCCCACAGGCCTCGAGTTGGAGGAACGGCAGGTGAATGACGGAGGTCCTCTCCTGCTCTGTGATGTTTCTACTGGCAGGCCCCGCCCTCTGGTTCCAGTTTCATGGCGACGCCGCGTTTTTGATTCTTTACATTCCCTTTCTCATCCAGGTGTTAGAGCCTCGGTGAAACTGGTCAGTTCAAAGTTTGTTTGGCCCGGTCTGCGTAAAGCAGTTAAGGAGTGGGCAGCAGCGTGTGTCCCATGCCAGCGTGCTAAGGTTAACAGGCACACCAAAGCACCTTTGGAACCTTTCTCCATTCCTGGTCGGCGGTTTGACCATGTGCACGTAGACCTGGTGGGCCCTCTGCCTCCATCACAAGGTTTTACTCATCTGCTGACTATGATAGACCGGACCACCAGGTGGCCTGAGGTGGTTCCTCTGACATCCACGACATCTGCAGTGGTGGCCCGGGCATTTTTGTCTACCTGGGTTGCGCGTTTTGGCCCCCCTTCAGACATTACATCGGACAGGGGCCCGCAGTTTGTTTCTGAGCTTTGGTCTACCATGGCCAAGGGTCTGGGGACTAACGTTCACAGGACCACCGCTTACAACCCCCAAGCTAATGGTTTGTGTGAACGGTTTCACAGGTCATTGAAAGCTGCACTTCGTGCTGCATTGACCGGTGACAACTGGATTGACCGTCTTCCCTGGGTTTTGTTGGGTTTACGTACCGCAACCAAAGAGGACCTGAGCTCTTCCCCGGCTGAACTGGTTTTCGGTCAACCTGTGCGCGTCCCCGGTGAGTTTTTACCTGAGGTACCCTCACCACAGTTTGCTCCACCGTTGCTCCATTTTTCACCTCAGGAGGCCCCTTTTCGTGTCCCCGGCCCGGTACACCATTGTTTACCGCAGTCATTTGTCCCTAAGAGTCTGGAGTCCTCTAAATTTGTTTTTGTCAAACACAATGCACACAGGACACCACTACAGCCTTTGTATGATGGACCGTTTCGGGTTCTTCAACCAGGTCCAAAACATTTCCTTTTAGATTTAGGGGGTCGTACTGAGACTGTCTGTATCGATAGGCTTAAACCAGCTCATGTTGTGTCAGATGATCAGGTTGTTACGGCCCAGGCTCCTCGCAGGGGCAGACCTCCATCCACATTGCTGATGGACTGCGGTCCTCCTTCCAGAGACTCTCAACGACCATTGGAGCCCGAATCTTCTGCAGGCCCTCCTCGTCGCCCTCCGCTTCATCAGACTGGTTCTGCAGGGCCCAGGTTCAGCCGTTCTGGTCGTTTGATCAAACCTAAAATGCTGGACTAGTGATGGACCTTACTGGGTGTTCTGGGGGGGCGTGTGTGGTGGACCACTAGGGGGCTCTACTCACACCCAGTGGACCGAATGTGTTACCGGATGTTTTATTGTGAAAGGTCCAGAGGACCGGATGTTGTATTGTGGAAGGGTTGATATATAAGGTGGGTTTTGGGGGCTTACCGCCAGAACTGTAGGAGTTGATTAAAGTGAAGTTCTGCATCCCGTCTTCTGTGTCGTCTCTTCACCACCTCCTACAATATATATTTATACACACACACACAAACACACACACACACACACACACACACACTCACATTTATTGGGTTTTACACGTATGTTTTAATTGCAGAAGATGGCTCTGTATGTCTTCTATCAACTGAACACAATTCCAGGGATTGTCATGCCACCCCGGGTCCCCACTTGGGAGCGCCACTGCTTATTGGTCAAAAATGAATACCAAGTACTGCCATCTCACTCATAAATCACACAACAACAATTAAATGAAATAAATTGTCACAAGCCAGTGCATGGCTAAAGCTTATGACAATAAAGTGTTCACTGAAAATCACTCAAGCAGAAAGCACTTCTCAAATGTTACGACTGAAGATATAATGATTCCATCACATAACACAGCTATGAACAGTCACCAAGTGATATGGGCAACTTCACACTCTGCAAAATCCAATTACAGCACTAATTCTCAGCATCACACCACAATTATGCAAGATTCATGTTTTGCAGACAGTATATAAAATAAGCAAAATACATTACATTTATTATCTGCACAGTCATAACAGTTTACATTGGACTACGGTACTCATTTCACAGAAAGCACGGTGGCTCTTACCTTTAGAAGTTCTTCTTTTTGGTATTTTTCTTTGCAAAGTCACAAACCAAGTCCTCAAAGTCCAGCACCCTCACCAGCTCAGACTCTTGGTACTTGAAGCATTCCTTGTTTTGTTAGCTCTTCTACCGTAGACATTTCTTCAGTAAAGTTAGCTGCCGTTGTTAGCTCAGGTTGGGTTCATTTGTAGAAGGCAACGCTTCCAAGCTAACGTTGCTGGTTAGCTCAAAATCTTCTAATTTCTAGCTTAAAAAAAAAAAAGCTGGATATCTGGCCGCCCGATTATGAAAACTGGCAGCTCCACGATCGATAAGGACAGCGCGAGCCTTTTCATCGACTGTCCCCCACAATGCTGGGTCGCACACCCGATAAAACCAATCTGAACTGGCGGCGCTGCTACAGCTAGGTTCAAGCGGTTGTGTTGTGCAGCTAGCAATAGCCTCCTCCTCCGGACTCATGTTAGTTTGCTCACCGTCAGCATCCTCCACAACGACTTCTTCCTTCTCCGGATTTTCCTCCAAACGTTTTGCAAAGAATGTATGAATAGATGGCATACTTTTTAATAAACACGTCTCCTTCTCTTCTTTTTCTCTTTTGTTTTTGGAAACCACTTCTCTTACTCTCACTCATTTTTGCTTCTCAGATACGACAACTCACAGTCCGATCAACGCAGTGCTACCTGTTTTATAAACTCGGTTAGGGGGCGGGCCAGCGGCGCGGCATGTTACTATGGTTTCCAACTCAGTGAAGATTAAAAAAAAATTACAAAATAAAAATAACAGGAAGAGCGTGGATCTTACTGTTATCTCTGTGGCTGTCGTATTTAAAATCTAAGGATATTTTATTTTCTTTCTTCCCCAAAACTGCAGTGGGCTCCCTGCGGTGGGCCCCATGGTGGGCGTGGGCCCCTGGGCCTCTGCCCAGTTGGCCCATCTGATAATCCGGGCCTGATAATAATATATATTTGTACCTCTTTATTTTATCTTTTTTAATGTTCTGATTTATTTGCACAACGGGAGCTGCAAAATTATTTTATTGTTCATTATCTAACAGCAGTTAAGACTTAACACACATGGTTAACTTGCAAACACTGTGGTTCAATAAGGTTATGTGCACTAATGGCCACCTGACTTTTTGATATGGCTGATACTGTTGTTTTTACTGTATTTTTTATTTTATCTATTTTTATTCAATTTTTACCTCTGTATTTTATCTTTCTTAATGTTCTGATTTATTTGCACAACGGGAGCTGCAAAATTATTTTATTGTTCATTATCTAACAGCAGTTAAGACTTATAAACACACATGGTTAACTTGCAAACACTGTGGTTATGTGCAATAAGGTTATGTGCACTAATGGCCACCTGACTTTTTGATATGGCTGATACTGTTGTTTTTACTGTATTTTTTATTTTATCTATTTTTATTCAATTTTTACCTCTGTATTTTATCTTTCTTAATGTTCTGATGTATTTGCACAACGGGAGCTGGAAAATTATGTTGTTCATTGTCTGTGGACCGCACAATGAAAGACTGCAGTGTTTTTTTTTTCAGTGCAACAATAACAATAAAAATTGTTTTCTCTAATTGTTGGTTCTTTAACCAACCTTAAAACCATCACTGTTCGGGCTAACCAGAAGCCATGGCTGACAGCTGAGGTTCACAGACTCATGAAAGTCAGGAATGCTGCCTTCAAAGCGGGAGATCAGGTGGGCCTGAGGGCAGCCAGAAACAACCTGGACCGGGGCATCAGAAAGGCAAAGAGGCAGTATTCTGGGAAAATAGCTCACCGTTTCAAGGACAGCAGGGATACACGCAGTCTGTGGCAGGGAATACAGACCATCACAAACTACAAACCACCCCCCCAGACCTGTGACAGCTCAGCCTCTGCGCTGAATGAACTGAATGAGTTCTTTGCTCGGTTCGAGGCAAGTAACAGCACACCAGCACATAAACTCCCCCCCTCTCCTGATGGCCAGGTGCTGACGCTGTCCTCAGACAGCGTAAGGCGATCATTCATCAAGATTAACGCCCGGAAGGCCTCTGGTCCTGACAACATACCTGGTCGTGTGCTGAAGGACTGTGCAGGGGAACTCGCAGCGGTCTTCACGGACATCTTTAACATCTCACTGAGCCAGGCCATCGTCCCCACCTGTTTCAAAGCCACCACCAGTGTTGGGGTAGTTACCCAAAATAAGTAATTAGTTACACATTACTAGTTACTTTTAAAAAAAGTAACATATTACACTACTTAGTTACTCAGTTCTGAAAGTAACTTAGTTACATTACTTTTGGATTACTCTAATACTGTACCTGAGATTTAACCTGTATTAATTTTTATCTTTCAATAATGATATTAGAGATCTTTTTGACACTCATTTTTGATGAAAAAGTAAAACAGCAGTGCTACATAACAAGCACAATGCATATGTAAATGTGCCATTCAAAAGGTATGACAATATCAAAATGTAAAACTTCTGTTTTAAAAAAATAAAACAGAACAGACAGGTTTACAAGAAATCTAAAATAACTACCTATCAGCCTCTTTCAAACCAGTTATGTGATCACAATCTGACAGGCTTACCTTTGTGCTTGACGGATTTTTCATGCTGACGGACATCGTTCCTTCCCCCATGAGAGAGAGACACTAAAGTCGCGGTTACAAATCTTAAAAAACGCGTAATAAACTTTAGGAAAGTAAATTCGCTGTCCCATTTTTCAACATATTTACACGAAGTCTTAACTTTTTTGGCAGGGACGCATTCTCTCTGTGTTTTTCCGGGTTTGTTCCTGACCGCGCCAGCCCTAACATCGCGAGAACTGCCACCGAGGCGACTGCAGGTGGCAGTTCTCGCGAGACTAGTGACAGAGGCACCGGAATGTTT
>JBBPBX010047170.1:0-13697 GCA_038048925.1 Garcialebias charrua | reverse complement strand
GTTGTTGTTGTTGTTGTTGTGTTGTTGTTGCCGTTGCCGTTGTTGCTGCTGCTGTTGCTGCTGCTGTTGCTGTTGTCGTCGTCGTTGTCGTTGTTGTTGCTGTTGCTGTTGTAGATGTTGTTTTTTTGTTGCTGTTGCTGTTGATGCTGCTGTTGTTGATGCTGCTGTTGTTGTTGTCGTTGTTGTTGTTGTCGTTGCTGCTGCTGTTGCGTCGTCATTGTTTTAGCTGCTGCTGCTGTTGTTGTTGTCGTTGTTGTCGACGTCGTCGTCGTCAGAGTTGTTTGTGCACTAAAAACAGTGTAACTCTTGGAAAAAGGAGCTGCTGTTACAGCCAGAACTACGATAAAAACGGAGCAGGTTTACTCACTGGATCTCTGCTGCACCTGTCTGCCTCTCCACACACAGCTCAGGCTGTGAAGAACGATGCCGACCGTCACAGTGGTCACTGTCTGACTCAGAGTCTGAGTCTGGCTCTGGAGGTTCAAATGAGTAGGGCTGGAGAACTCCAATTAGGCTGCCAGCATTCGCGAACATCCTCACTTTACCGCAGTTCTTCACTGGGCAGGACACGGGCGCAGTACTGCGCTGAAACCACGCCCACGCGCTGACACGCCCCCAGCGTTTCAGACCAGGGCACAATCATGTATTTTCATTATTTTTGAGACTTAATTTTATAAGGTAAACAATGTTTTTAATCAGTCAGATTTATATGGGTGATTAATAACACATATTTATGCCGTGTGACAAACTCAAAACGCACATTTAATTTTACTTTACACGGTCTTTAATATTCATTTGGATGCTCAGAGTGGAGATGAGTGTGATTTACTCAATGTATCGTTGAGTTGCAAACAATTAAAACAAATCACAATAAAGGTGATCCTGAACTATATGAAAGGGTGCAGTTTAAAAGGGTTTACTCCAGTAATTGGACAGATGTACTGAAATGCAGGTCCACAAACTCAATGGAAGCTCAAGCCACGTAAGTGACAAACACTAGGCTGGCCCTTGTCTGTGTAGGTAAACAAATATAGTGGAATCTGATGAATGTAGATTCATAGAAAATGGAAACTTAAATACCCACTGACATGATTTTTTTAATTTTCATAAAATTGCTCAAAATATATATCTTTTATCATTTAAATATGTTCATTTTTGCAAACAAAATGCTAAATCACTTTAATTTTGCTTTAAAAGTGATTTTGAACTTCAAGCCGTGTTTAATCATGGGAAATCCAATTACACACGAACGCACCATCTGTGACGTAACACTGGGCAGAGGGCTCTGGTCTCTTTAATAGCGGACCATTTAAAACCCGACGAATTTAGCAATCTATGTGAAGATTTGAGCTATTTGTCTTCATTTTGGGAAGCAGAAAATAGTTTGGGTGATGGAACAAGAAACAACAGGATCTAATTTAGGTCTGATGCTGTATCAGACTTACTTTCATGTCGAGCTGCTCATACCTGCGCACTGTAGCCGTTTTCGCACTGCACAGCCCTCCTTGGCTCTCCCCGGCTCCACCCAGCTTCTAACCCGGGTTCGGCATGTTCGCATTCTCCTTTTCCGCCCGGGATCCGCCCTCGTTTTGGAACCATCTCCACCGTGGTTCTTATCGGGCCGGCCCCACGGACCCAGTTTGACGTCATGTACTGCTCACATTTGATTCGTTGTTTGCAGCAGGGGCGGGACTCTCAACAACCTCAGCGCGAGGGCTGAATTTCATTAATATTTAACTACAGAAACCCCTAAAATAATTGTTAGCTGAATTAGTGTTTCTGAGTTAAATTTTTGTTAATGACTGATTACAATTCAGCTTATGTTAGGACGTAAATAACACGAAGCGCGCACCCATTTCCGCCTTTCCGCGCGACCTGAATGTCATTAAAATATAACTAATATTGTCTAACTCTTGCGCGCAGCCAGGGTTTTAAAATATAACTAATAATCTCTAACTTCTACGTGCAGCTAGAATGTTAAGAGGAGTGTTTGCTATATAGTTAAAGGTTCAGTATGCAGTTTCTGTAGAACTGCAGCAGTTAGAAATATTTTCAACAGGCAAAGCATTCTGATCCCTCCCCCTCAGAGCCATATGTGGCTCTGCCCCCTTGTGGTCTGTTGAATTTCAAATTCAAGCTCTGTTTTTATTGGCTGATTCAAATTCAAGCTCTGTTTTTATTGGCTGGTTACAAACTCTGTTTTTATTGGCTGGAAAATGGCGGGTCACCTTTTCTTTTTAGAAATGCTTATTTACCACCTGGAGAAGCAAGGGGACAATATTTTTTTTAATTTTTTTCAGAGATTACCTGGCTAACATCAGTCTGTCAGGAGGTAGTGACAGAGTGAAGAAATATGTTCATAAAAAAAGCTACATACTGCAGCTTTAAAGTGGACAGCTAAAAATCCAATCCGCCGCTGTAGCTCAAAGAGATTGTCACTGCTCTTACACTCTTTTATCTTGACCCGAGGAAGCGGGTTCGCTTCCCACCTGGTACAAAGTAATTTTACTTTTTTTTTGATTGGAGTAAATAAAAAGGAGTTTGTTTGGTTAACACAACTCCTTTTTATTTACTCCAATAAAAAAAAAGTAAAATTACTTCGTACCAGGTGGGAAGCGAACCCGCTTCCTCGGGTCAAGATAAAAGAGTGTAAGAGCAGTGACGATCTCTTTGAGCTACAGCGGCGGACTGGATTTTTAGCTGTCCACTTTAACTATATAGCAATCACTCCTCTTAACATTCTAGCTGCACGTAGAAGTTAGAGAGTATTAGTTACATTTTAAAACCCTGGCTGCGCGCAAGAATTAGACAATATTAGTTATATTTTAATGACATTCAGGTCGCGCTAAAAGGCGGAAATGGGTGCGCGCTTCGTGTTATTTACGTTCTAACATAAGCTGATACATAAGCTGATTTGTAATCGGTTAACAAAAATTAAACTCAGAAAAACTAATATATATATTCAGCTAACAAATATTTTTTTAGGGGTGTCCTCTCTTAAAACACTGTAAGCGCGCACACAAGAACACTCCACCCACGTCAAGTGAACACCCCACCCACTTCAAGAGAACACCCCACCCACTTCAAGAGAACACCCCACCCACTTCAAGGCTTGCTCTCCGGACAGTGCGTAATGAACGGAGGCGGGCCAGGGCTGGCTCTGGGCCAAGAAGAGACGAGCCGGACTGGGGAGGGCCGTGCAATGCGAAAACGGCTTGTGACAAGCTCAGAGCTCTGCCCGGTGTGACATCACAGATGGTGCGTTCGGTTGTAATCAGATTTCCCATGATTAAACACGGCTTGAACTTCAAAATCACTTTTAAAGCAAAATTAAAGTGATTTATCATTTTGTTTGCATAAAGGAACATATTTAAATGATAAAATATATATATATATTTTGAGCAAATTTATGAATAGTAAAAAAATCATGTCGGTGGACCTTTAAGCGTGAATCTGCAGCTAAACATCATAGAAAAGAGAGCTCGAGTAAGACAAGTGTCTGGAATAAATATCGGGGATCAAAAAGGGTGGTGGAATCACAAAGACAGAACTCAATATTATAATAAAAGAAATACGCATACCGCTTTGGCAAAACGTCTGCATTACTGGTACAACCTACCGTATTTTCTGGAATATAGGTTGCACCTGAATATAGGTCACATTGTCCAATTATTGCCAAAGAATTGGAAAAATCCATATATAGGTCGCACCTGAATATAGGTCGCACCTACGTCAAAATGTGGACCGTGTTTAGCTCTGCTGCAAATGTCTGCCACAGGAGCGCACAGCAAGGCTTTTAAGAAGATTAACACTTAAAAACAATTATTTGTTTGATAAAAATTATAGCAAATATGTGTCTGAGCTGAACTTTTCTTTAATAAATGAATAATTTTAGCAGGATAAACACCTAAAAAATATATTTGTTAGCTGACATTATTGTAAGAGTGTGTCTCAGTTTAATTTTTGTTAATAAATGATTACAAATCAGCTTATTTTATAAAAAGCCATAAATAGGTCGCACCTGAATGTAGGTCGCAGGGCATACAAAAATGATAAAAAGCCGCAACCTATATTCCGGAAAATAAGATAACCTTTGCAACCTGAGCTCACAAATTTTACTTACAAAGGTTTTAATTTGAGGAAACAACTATCGGTTTAAGAATTATATTCAGTTTCAATGTTTTAATCAGTCTGGATCACATGGCAATGAGTATCTTTTAAGGTTTTAAAATATGTAGCTGATTTGTCGCTTTGTATGTGCTAATGTCACAGTTTTACATCTGTTGTCGCAAACATTTTCTCAAAAGATCATTGCATCCAAATGTCTTTTATTACTGTTTTTTATTTATTCAAAAAACACAAGTTATTCAATAAGAGGCCAAAATTAAATGCTGCTTTGGGTGGTTTGACTACAAGCATGTCTTAAAGACATAAAAACCTGGATGACCCTAAATTTTCTACTTTTGAACACAGACAAGACTGAAGTTTTGGATTTTGGACATGAGCACCTTAAGAATAAAATGTTCAGTCTTTTGCCCTCCTTTGGCATTAATCTGGCCTCCAGCTCTTATGTTAAAAATCTTGGTGTTATTTTTGATCAGGACATGTCTTTTATCCCCCATATTAAAAATGTTAATAGAACTGCCTTCTTCCACCTGCGTAATATCACTAAAATTAGAAACATCTGATCTAAAAATGATGCAGAAAAACTGGTTCATGCATTTGTCACGTCTAGACTGGACTATTGCAATGGTTTGTTATCTGGGTGTCCAAATACTTTAAAAAGTCTTCAGTTGATCCAAAATGTTGCTGCCAGAGTCTTAACTGGAGTTAGTAGGAGAGATCATATTTCTCCAGTTTTCGTTTCTCTCCATTGGCTCCCTGTCAAATCCAGAATTTAATTCAAAATATTTCTTCTAACCTACAAAGCTCTCAACAACCTAGCCCCATTTTATATTACAGATCATATTGTTCCATATTTTCCTAACAGAGCACTTTGCTCTCAGTCTGCAGCCTTACTTGTGGTTCCTAGAGTTTCCAAAAGTAGAATGGAAGATCTTTCAGTTATCAGGCTCCTCTCTTGTGGAACCAACTTCCAGTTTCTGTCCGTGAGGCCGACACATTGTCCAGTTTTAAGACTGGACTTAAGACTTTCCTTTTTGATAAATCCTATAGTTAGGGTTGGCTTGTTAATGCTGCTATATACTGTACTTAAGACTACTAGAGGACAAATTGACTACATTTCCTTAAATGATTTGTTAAAATTGAATAGATTTACACTTCTATCTTAACATGTGATGCTTGACCTGCCATTGTGTATCTGTTCCTCCTTCCTGTTCCTCTCAAACCCAGCCAGTTGAAGCAGATGACTGCTTGTCCTGAGCCTTGTTCTGCTAAAGTCTTCCACATGAGGGAGTTTTTTCTTTCCACTGTCACCTTCATGCTTGCTCAAGATAAGAGTTCTGCAATGGACTTAAATTCAAAGCAGTCTGCTCCCCAGATAAATAATGTTAAATTATTATTTTGTATATGAATGTTTCTGTTCAGTGACCTGGGATGACTTCTGTTTTGAGTTGGCTCTTTATACAGTATAAATAAACTGAATTGAATTGAAATTGAATTGAAAATGTTTATTTTATTGGTAAATAAAGTTAATTTTGGTCTCAATTAAGATTTTTCATCTTTAGTGCCAATAGCTGTGGTAAAAATAAAATTTGTTTTTTATTGTAACCTTAAAACTAGACAATCTGGTGTTTGAGCCATTGCAAATCAAATCACCTGTAGTGTGTTTACAGGTGAGCAGTATGTTTGTAGCAGTGAATCCAGCATCATTGTGCAGTGTGACAATATATTTTTGCATGGCTGCCATACGCTGTTTGTATGTAAGCTCAGGTTAAGTTTGACGAGCCTGATAACCCTGAACGCTCTCACCGATTCATGAAAGGCTTTATAATCAGACCTGAGAATACCTTTGTGTGGCGTGCCTCTTAGTTGAGCATTATTGCACAATAAGTCACATAATTATAGGTTTTGGTGTTTTATTGTACGTTTTTAATACCAACAACAAAACTCAATACATTTTTCTCCTATTTGTCACCTTTTTCTGTAGTGGAATAAACCTCATAGTGAATTACTGTTCTTTTTTGTTTTTATTTTTTCCAGATGCCCCCACCACAGAGCAGCAGGAGCTATTCACCCAAAAACTCCAACAGTGCTGCACACTCTTTGACTTTATCGACTCAGTGGCGGACCTGAAGAGCAAAGAGGTGAAGAGGGCAACCCTTAACGAGCTGGTGGACTACGTTTCCACTAACAGAGGGGTACTGGTGGAGGCTGCATACCCTGAGATCACCACCATGGTGAGGATTAGCTTTAAAGCTCATTTGTGCAGCATTAGTTTGTCTAAAAGTCTTTGATTTTTGCAAAGAAATCAAGGCAAAACACAAAACGGTGTCTGCAAGATCCAAAGAGGGTTTTCCTGCGAGTCAATAACTTTCTGTGTTTCAGATTGCAAAAGTGTTTGTCAACAGCATGTGAGGAACATGTTAGCAGCTTTGCCTTTCATACTGCGTCTGTTTGAAGCTCATAGAGCTAATAAAACACCTTTTCTGCTGCGTTTACACTTGAGTCTTTACTCACCAAAATATAATTTGTGTGGACGAGATTTTTATAACTGCATATCTAAATGCTAATTTTGGTTTATCTATGTGTACTTCACAAATGAAGATTTTGGGTAAAAAATGTACACTGTGCTTTTGTGTATCTAGCCTATAACAAGTGACAACAATGGCACTTTTTTTTCTGACTGCCTCACTTTGATGTAGGGGTGTAACGGTACGCTAAAATCACATTTCGGTTCGGTTCAATTACAAGGAGGGCTCGGTTCGGTTTATTTTCGGTTTATTTTCGGTACAAAAAAAAAAGACAAATAAAGACTTACAAAATGTTTATTTTGAAAATATGCCAAAAATATGTTTGTATTGTATTGTAGTAATAAATAAAAGTGACCCATTTGGATGATATTTTAAATAAACAGCACTCTACAATAAATAAATTATATTAAAAATAATAAAAATCTTAATGAATACAATAACAGTCAGAACCAGAACAATAAGCAGCAACAGACTGTTTACAATCTTAACTAATAAAGTTTTTGTCCAGTAGCACCAGTGTGGCTGTATTTGTCCTCATTACTCACAACCTCTTCTTGGTGGGACTGGTCCTGGAACAGTTCCAGAGTTCAATTCAGTCATCACACACTTCTTAGCTGCAGCAGGTGATCTCTGGTGGATTTCCCTGAAGTGGAAGGAGAGCAGCTACCTCTGTAACTGGAAATACTGGAAATAAAACACAGAGGTAAAAAAATAAGTTAATAAGATTATAATTTTAAATAATAATAAATTATAAATAATAATTATAATAAAATAACAATACCTCTTGAACGGTTGAATATCTCACTCATCATCAGGGCAGGGTTTAAATCAGCTCCAGGACTTGTTGACCATCAGTTTTAGTTTTTTCATAAAGAGCTGAACTTTTTGACTTAAGTGTTGACGTGATGGATGTCTCATAGCAAGGATCAACTGTGCATTAAAAACTTTCAGACTTAGATTCAGAGCTTTAAAAACTCATACAGTTTGTGTTATTGATCTGGACCCATCTAAATTACCTGATGAAGTTGTTTAAATGCAGCTGTGTTGTTAGCGCACTTTGTAGAAGTTGTTTAAATGCAGCTGTGTGGTTAGCGTACTTTGTAACAGCTCGTTCACGTTCTGATGACGTAGTTTCCAGCGCGTTCACGTTAGACGTGTTGCTGCTGCAGATCCAGTCTTCATGAAAAAACGTCCACACACACAGCTTTGTGCGCTCGTCTTTTAACAAGAAAACCATAACGTTAACAAACAGGAAACCGCAGCGAGAAGCTAACGGCTAATGCTGCGCGTGCTGCGAGATAATAGCTCCGTGCTGAAACGCGCCCAGGAAATTTTGTTCCGCGGCGCACATATTAACATTCAATGAGTGAAAAAATAACCGTTTCGGTACAGCACGTTCGGTTCGGTCCACCTCCGTACCTTTTCGGTTCGGTACACCAACTACAACCGTTACATGCCTACTTTGATGCTGTTGATTTTTAACTTTATTTGCTAGATAAGGTATTTGGTGCAGAGGTGTCCAGTCCTGGTCCTCTAGGACCAGTATCTTGCATGCTTAACTTGTTTCTCTTCTTCACCACACCTGATTCAATGACTGAATTATGGTGCATCTGGGTAGTACTCACAGCGCTTCACTTTTTTCACATTTTATTATCACAGCCTTATTCCAAATGGTATTAAATTTGCCTCTTTCTTCAAAATTCTACATACAATATCTCATTATGATAATCTGGAAAATATTTTTGAGTTTTTTGCAAATGCGTTAAAAATAGAAGGCAAGTGGAGTGGTCCTGAAGCCATTTCTTTGATATCATGGCCATGAGCTGTTGGTCATTGTCCTGATGAAAAATGATCCTTGGCCCCAGTCTGAGGTCAAGAGCCTTCTGTAGCAGATTTTCATCCAGGGTGTCTCTGTGCATTGCTGCATTCATCTTTTCCTCCATCCTGACTAGTCTGCCAGTTCCTGCTGCTGGAAACCATCCCCATAGCATAATGCCACCACCATGCTTCACTGTAGGGATGGTATTGGCCTGGTGATGAACGACGACTGGTTTCCTCCAAACATGACACCTGGCATTCACACTGAAGAATTCAATCTTTGTCTCATCAGACAAGAGACTTTTGTTTATCGTGGTCTGAGAGTCCTTCAGGTGCCTTTTGTCAAACTCCAGACGGGCTGCCATTAGGGGTGCACCGGTTGCAGTTTCTGGCCAATCACCGATTTCTAAAAAAAAATCTGACCTGCCGATAGGATTTTGTTTTATAAGCGACACTGTCAGGGAAAAGGGGTTCTCTGCAGAACAAAAGTGGGAGTTTCTGGAGAATATGCGTTTGTAGAGGGCAAACACTGATTGGTTAACTGTATTTGCTGGCTCTTTAGGTAAATTACGTCAGGTCTTTTTTTTAAACTGAAGGTTTCTAAGAATTAGCGTTATATCTGCTGTCAAACACAAGAAGATTCTCTTTTGTTCTTGGGTTGTAGGCTGCACCTGACACAGGTTGGCTTGAGTGTGGTCTGGGTACAATGAAATATGAAGCATCTGAAGCAAAACTTGCTCCTATTTGTCAAAAAGTCTGGTCTCAATTAAAGATCATGAGTCCTGTGACGAGATAATGGCTCAAAACAAACGCTAAACACAAGATTAGCTCTTTAGAAGTGTTCTTCTATGAGTTTTGTTCTATGAAAGGAGCTGAAACATGGAGTAGGATTGACCCTTAAAATGTGAGACAGCTGAGGAAGTTAACCAGTAAGTAGAAATACCTGCTCCGGTTGCAGAAATCTTACAGAAACTGACAATCACTCATCTACAGTGTCTGTTTAAAAGTTGAACAAGAAAATGTGAAGTTAAAGGAAACACCCTTTGTCCCAAGGCCAGTTTAAGTATCATTATTATTTTTGGTTACTTTATTTTTCTTTATGAATCGATTGTAACTATTTTCACATCATTCAACAACCAAAACAGATTTTGTTTTTTAATGTAATGGCTAGGTATTAAAAAACAAACATTTAGCCCTCCCTACTACCCATTTATGTTGCTCTTATTTTGAAATGTAACTGGAAGTTCTGTGTTAAGAGAGGCGGAAAGAGAAGTTATGGAGACGCCGCTAATGTCGAACCGGTTAACACCATAGATATAATATGCCTGTGGTTAACACAATCTGCCAATAACGCCTTGTTTTTAGACATATAATATGTCTGTGGTTAACACAAACGCCTTGATTTTTTCATTCAGTCTTTTTTTTTGTCCACTCAGATGTGGCCCTCCAGACACGCCCATTTTCTATCGTCCAATCAGATGTGGCCTCTAGACATGCGTTTTTCTATCTTCCAATCAGACGTGGTCCTCCGGACATGCCCGTTTTTCTATCTTCCTATCAGACGTGGCCTCGACACTCCCATTTTTCTATTGTCCAGTCAGATGTGCCCCACCCCCATACACCTTCCGAGTTTGTCTGCAGAGGAACCTACCGTACTTGCTGTCAGGTGTTATAAGGTCACAATGCACCTTCAATTTTCCAATATTATTTTATAGAAAAACATACCCTTGAACAATATCCTAGAAACAATACAAACTTGTTTTAACTGGCCATGAGGTAGTGCTCTGAAGCATAAATGAAGTACAGATAATTGTTGTTAAAACAATCGGTTTCTTGTGCAAGTATCGGACGATTTCCAATTTCCCAAAATTAAGGAAATTGGGGCCAATAAATCAGTGCACCCCTAGCTGCCATGTGCCTTTTATTAAAGAGTGACTTTAATTTGGATACACTACCACAAAGGCCTGATTGGTGGATTGCTGCAGTGATGGTTATTTTCTGGAAGCTTCTCCTCTCTCCACAGAGAAACGCTGGAGCTCTGACAGAGTGACCATCAGGTTCTTAAAGGGGACCACATATTCAAAATTCACTTTTTAAAGTTTTTTTTTACTCAACTTTGGGTATGTACTTCATAAAAAAACAGTCCTAGTGGCAAAAAAAATGCACCCAGTGGTTTATTTACTCTAGTAAATTTATTTTACTGTGATAAGATACGTTTCGTTTTAAAATACTCTCGCATGTTACGTCACAAGCGAGAGAGGACAACCCACCCCAACCTGAGTCCAGCCCCTCACCTAGCAACCCCTGGTTAGGCTCAACCAGAGCCATATATAGAGAGAGTTCCGACACTCTTTGATCTCGCCGACAGGCGGTCAATCGTTCCAAACAACGGCTATGGAAACCTTGTGGAGCTGCGCCCTCTGGCGGCGACGGAGCGCTACTGCAGGCAGCTTCAGACTGTTACCCAGAGCCATGGAACAAATCGCCCCCTCCATGACCCACGTGACTTCCGCATTCCATTCTTACAATGGAACTCAGAGCCATATAAAGTGAGAGTTGCGACACTTCCATAGAGTTCCATTGTAAGAATGGAATGCGGAAGTCACGTGGGTCATGGAGGGGGCAATTTGTTCCATGGCTCTGGTTACAATCTGAAGCTGCCTGCAGTAGCGCTCCGTCGCCGCCAGAGGGCGCAGCTCCACAAGGTTTCCATAGCCATAGTTTGGAACGATTGACCGCCTGTCGGTGAGATCAAAGCGTGTCGGAACTCTCTATATATATATATATATATATATGGCTCTGGGCTCAACCCACTTCTGTATTAAACACATGACTGTTGTTTTTCATGATTTCATCTCATCTTTTGTTTATATCCAAAAAAGCTAAGTCTGGTCCTCTGGACATTCAAAAAACAAAACAAAACAAAGCAAAAAAAAAAAAAACTGTAGAAACGTTTCGTCTTTCGTCCGAAAGACTTCCTCAGTCTGAGAAGCTGTGTTCAGCTCAGTCTTATAAATAGCACCCTCCCACAGTGGATCAACCAGTTGGCTGATGACAGCCGAAACCAGCTGCTCACATGATCAAGGAGGACCATCAGCCTGACGATGGATCGTTAACACCCTGATGGTTGTTTGCTATTCACAGAGGGCTGAGTGATACTAGCAATAACAGCATTGTAAGTGGGGGACAGTTGAACCCGGAGGCCTCCACCTCTGTTTAATGATGGACGGTTTCTTTTCACAAAGATGGCCTCCTTTACTCCTCTCTCAAACCATTGTTCCTCTCTATCAAGGATGTGAACATCTTCATCCCTGAAAGAGTGACCGCTGGCCTGGAGATGAGTGTAGACCGCAGAGTCCTGACCTGATGATGTTGATCTTCTGTGCTGGGCCATCCTTTTGGCCAGTGGCTGTTTAGTTTCCCCGATGTAAGACTGATCACAGCCCTCCTGACACTGAACAGCATACACAATATTACTCTGTTTGTGCCGGGGGACTGGATCTTTGGGATGAACCAGTCTTTGCCGTAATGTATTTTGGGGTTTAAAAGCCACTGGGACGTTGTGTTTAGAAAATAAACGTCTCAATGTCTCTGAAACTCCCGCAACATACGGAATGACCACTGGTCTGGGTTCCTTCTTTTCACCTGATGGCTGGCTGGAGTCCTGTTTGGGTTTCTTCTCTGCTTTCAGGAAGGCCCAGTTAGGATATCCACATTTCTCTAGAGCCTGTTTTGTGTGTGATTTCTCCTTCTGTCTGGCTGCTGAGTTAGTGGGGACGCTGTCTGCTCTGTGGTACAGAGTCCTGATGACTCCTAACTTGTGCTCCAGAGGGTGATGGGAGTCAAACTGTAAATACTGGTCTGTGTGTGTGGGTTTGCGGTACACCTCAGTTTGCAAATTTCCTCTATCAGAAACTGAGACCTCACAGTCCAAGAAAGCCAACCTGCCATTTTTTACATCTTCTCGTGTGAACTTGATATATTTATCCACAGAGTTGATGTGATCAGTGAAATGTTGGACTTCCTGAGATTTAATTTTAACCCAGGTGTCGTCAACATACCTGAACCAATGACTTGGTGGTCTCCCTGAAAAGGATGTCAAAGCTCTCTTTTCTACCTCCTCCATGTACAGGTTGGCAACAATAGGAGAAACTGGAGACCCCATAGCACACCCATGTTTCTGCCTATAATATTGCTCCCCATATGTGAAGTAGGTTGACTGCAGGCACAGTTTCAAGAGTTGACACAGTTGTTCTGTGGAAAGTGTGGTCCTGTTGCTCAGAGTGGTGTCTGATTTTAACCTTAAACAGACCACCTCTACTGCTTCATCAACAGGAATGCACGTAAAGAGTGATGTGACATCAAAAGAGACCATTGTTTCATCAGTCTCCATGATGACATCCCTCACCTTATCCACAAAGTCCATGGTGTTCTGTATGTGGTGTTCTGAGCTGCCAACTAAAGGGATGAGTACAGATGCCAGATATTTGGAAACATTGTAAGTGACCGAGTTAATCATGCTAACAATTGGTCTTAAAGGTACACCCTGTTTGTGGATTTTGGGTAAACCATACAGACTTGGCGTGGCCTCCCCTGGGTACAGTCTGTGGTACAGAATATTGTCAATAGCCTTGTCCTGCTTCAAAATTTTCAGGCAATCTATCAACTTCTTCTTGTAACCACTTCCTGGATCTCTTTTCAGCGGTTCATAAGTGGTTAAGTCACTAAGGAGTGACATAACTTTCTCATGATAGTCTTTCTGGTTCAAAATCACTGTGCACCTTCCTTTGTCTGCTGGGAGAATTATGATGTTTTTGTCTTTGCTAAGAGTGGTGAGTGCATCCCTCTCTTCTCTACTGATGTTGGAAGGTGGTGGTTTGGCATTACTGAGACAGGCTGAAACTTTGACTCTGAGTTGTTCGGCTTCAAAATCTTTAATTTTGTTGTTACGGATGGCTGACTCAGTGGCTGTGATCATCTCTACCAACGGAACTCTACTTGGTGCCACTGCAAAGTTTAGTCCCCTGGCAAGAATCTCTGTCTCCGGCTGGGTGAGCTGTCTGTCAGATAAATTCTTCACCCAATTTTCTGTCTCCCTGGCATGTAGCTGTGTAGTGGAGTGTTGTCCTACACTGAATGTGTTGTTATTAGAATTGTGATGGTGTTGACGAGTTATCAGTAAGTTAAATTTGTTTTGTTGTCGAGTCTTGGACTTGACATGCTGTG